>CANIUD010000120.1:1082500-1282909 GCA_947470075.1 Closterium sp. Yama58-4 | reverse complement strand
ATAGAGAGTGAACGAACGAGAGAAGAAAGAAGCGTACAAGTAAAACGCACGAACGAATGAGAACGAGAGAACGAGAGAGAGAATGAAGGAGAGAGAGAACGAAGGAGAGAGAGAACGGGAGAGTGAGAACGAGGAGAGAGAACAAGAACGAGAGTGAGAGAACGAGAACGAGAGGGAGAGAACGAGAACGAGAACGAGAGAGAGAGAGAGAACGAGATAGCGAGAGAGATAGAATGAGAACGAGAGAGAGGGAACGAGAGAACGAGAGAATTGGGACGAGAGAGAGAGAACGAGAAGGAGAACGAGAGAGAGCGAACGAGAGAGAAAAAAAAACGAGAGAGTGAGAGAGCGAGGTAGGGAGAACGAGAGAAGGAGAACGAGTAAGAGAGAGAAAGAGAGAGAGAGAGAGAGAGAGAGAGAGAGAGGGAGAGAGAGAGAACGAGGGAGAACGAACGAGAGAATGAACGAGAAATAGAGAGTGAACGAACGAGAGAAGAAAGTAGCGTTCAAAGGAGAGAAGTGGACGGACGAGGGGGAGGGGGACGAGCGAGAAAGTTGGACAAGGAGAGAGACGCCATACGAGAAAGAAAACCAATGAGATTATGAAAGATAACGAATAAACCAACAGAAATATTAGGCCTTAAGCGACTTCGCGTCAAATAGGAGGTTATGACGGTTCTAGATCTAAGAACAACAAAAGTGAAATATGCATACGGCGAAAGGCTCAAACGATAAAGAACAAAAGAAATAGATGCTAGATATGCAGTAAGACACGAAGAATAGGACCTAAGAAAGGCAAGGGAAAAAGGTGAAGTTCTTTCAAACGGCCTCTACCTAACTTAAACAATCCGCATCTCTTCTAAACAACTAAGAGACGAGACTAGGAGATGTTAGTCTAGGTTTTAATATTCTAACTTAGTTCTACTAGAAAGCTTAAAAATTTTCTCACCTTAGATTGGTAGGTGGAGAGTGACTGGCGGGAGGATGTCTACGAAACCTAGCCCAGCGAGAGAGGAGAGAGAAAGAAACCGTCGAAACCTAATTTGATTGGCGCGCTGTTTATACGTTCTGTAATTCTAAAGAGAAAAGTTACCAGCAGCGTAGTAGCGCAGTGGTTTGCAGTCCGAACTGTAATAGAAAGGTTGTGGGCTCGAAACCTGAAGGCAGCTTTTGCGAACCTCTACCAGAAACATAAAATCATACTCGGTACTAGAAGTTGCACAAACCTTCACAAATATAGTAAGAGAAAACAAAATTCGAACCTTTACATTAACAGTTGCACAAAATGCATTTCTTCTGCGAAACGCTTCGCAACCCTAAGACGATTTCGTCGCCTCTTGTTTTTTTTCCACAGCACAACACGAAGGACATCAGGCCTTCTCATTTTGGGTGCTGCTCTTTGCAGCTTAGCGAAACCAAATTATTAGGCAGGAAGTTCCAGCTTGTGTGTGCCGTCAGCGTATCCTTCAAGTGATTTGATAGCATGCCATAATACATCAGTTTATTTAAAACGAGCGAGAGCTGTACTTAGAAACAACTTCCCTTCCTTCCTTGCGTACAACATCCTTGCATGATGTTTATGGGCACACCATAACATTGTATGCGGCATGTGACATGTGTCGTACTCAACTCAAGATACATGGAGGGTTCTCCTCTGCTCTAGCTGGTCAGAATTTGCTCAACACTTGTGTCTGATGCTGCTCCCAATAAGCTGCCTAACTCTGTTGAACCTGAATTTGTCATGCTCGAAGCGGTAACAAAGGGAGAAGATATGGGAAAATAGGATGGAAAGGTGGAGAGGCAGGAACGGAGGATACGAAGGTGGGACGGAGAGGTGGGGGGGACATGAATGGGAGATGGGGAAGAGAGGAAAAAATAGGGAAAGGCAGGAAGATTGCAGAAAAGTGGAAGGGCAGGCAGCGAGGGGAAATGGGGGAGAGGTAGGACGAGGTCTGAAAAGAGAGAAGGCAGCAGGAGAGGGGAAAAGAGGGAAAGGCAGGAGGAGAGGGAAAAAAAGCGGAAGGGCAGTGCAGGGAGGGGAAAGGCAGTGCAGGGAGGGGAAAGGCAGTGCAGGGAGGGGAAAGGCAGTGCAGGAGGGGAAAGGCAGTGCAGGGAGGGGAAGGCAGTGCAGGGAGGGGAAAGGCAGTGCAGGGAGGGGAAAGGCAGTGCAGGGAGGGGAAAGGCAGTGCAGGGAGGGGAAAGGCAGTGCAGGGAGGGGAAAGTGTTAAAATCGGAAGTGTTGTTTCATTGATGGTGGTTGGGGTACAAGTAGCAAACCCTAACATACGTACCCCCTAAGACACATCTCACTACAGGCTACCAACATTTGACACACCCCCATAGCCTAAGTGAGGGGTGTCTAGCAAAACCAAAAGAGTACGGTCACAAGACCAGTCACAAAGAAACAAAGCTCAGGGTGGATCACAACGTCACCACAAACTCTGAGCACAAGCAACAATGGCCACAAGGCCAGTCCAAACAATAACAGAGATATATAGAAAGGGTACAAGCAAAGCAAGCAGTGAACTCAAGACTAAGTAAGCCGAAAACCAGTGTCAACAAGGCCTAACTGCACACAACACCTGTGGTGGTCACAAGGCGGAAGCGCCTTGGTAAAGATGTCTGCAGTGTTGGCCTCAGACTCCACAAACTCGAAGCGAGCCTGTCCACGCCTCTGCAACTCTCGCAGAAGGAAGTACCTGACGTTAATGTGCTTCACTCTGCTCTCCAGTCGCGGCTCTCGACAAAGGAGAATGGATGCCTTGTTGTCAGTGAACAAGGTCGGTGCAGAGCTCGGCCGCTCACCCAGGTCGGCGAGCAAGAACGTCAACCAACGCAGCTCCTGTGCCGCCATGGCACCAGCGTAGATCTCAGCCTCAGCTGTAGAGGTCGAGACCGAAGAGGAGCGCGTGGACCGCCAGGAAACAGCTCCAGAACCCAGACTGAAACAGTACCCCTGAGTAGACCTGTGAGTCTCAGCGTCATCAGCGTAAGAAGAGTCACAGTGACCAGTAAGTACAACAGACTGCTGCCCTCCAAGTACTAGCCCCACGCCTAATGTCGTCGCTAGGTACTTCGCCACCCTCACAGCTGCTGTCCAGTGAACAGGACGGTGTCTCCCTGGCGCAACAAAGCGCGCAAGGATGCTGAGAGGGAAAGCGAGGTCCGGGCGAGTACACGTCATCAGGTACATGAGGCAACCCACAAGCTCTGCGTAGGGACCACTAGGCTCAAACGGCTCGTCAGGAAAGGGGCCAGTGAGTCTGTGGTCAACAGCAAGAGGTGTGCGCTGTACTGTGGAGTGCTGAAGCTCGAACCGCTGAAGGACCTGCTGCACCATGTGTGACTGTGAGAGTGTAATGGTGCGAGCAGCTCTGTCCCTGGTGATCTGCAGCCCAAGGTAATGGCGCAGCTCACCAAGGTCAGTGCACGTGTGTCTCTTCTGCAGTTCGGACTTCACGTGTGCCAAAGCAACCCTGTCAGCAGTGGCGAAAACTAGGTCGTCGACGTAAACCAGAACGAAGAACGGTGTGGAGCCACGGCGAACGAACAGCGACGGGTCGGCAGAAGACGGCTGGAACCCAAGGTCAGAGAGGGTAGAGCGAAGAGTGTCGTGCCACTCACGAGGGGCCTGGCAAAGACCGTAGACAGGTCGCCTCAGCCTCCACTGGGTCCCAGGAGGGAAAGTGCCAGTGAAGGCAGAGGGACGACGCAGCCAGACCTCCTCGTGTAGGTTGCCCTGAAGAAAAGCAGTAGAGAAGTCGAGAGAGTCGAGAGAGTGTAACTCGTAGTCTCTCTGTGCTGCTACGTGCAGTAACACCCGAAGAGTGGTCATCTTCGGGGTCGGCGCGAAGGTCTGAAAGAAGTCAACTCCCTCGCGCTGACTGAAACCTCTAGCAACGTAGCGCGCCTTGACGCTTGGAGGAGATCCTGGTGGCCGCTTCACCCTGTAGATCCACATGCCATCGACTACGTTCGTCCCAGGGGGGGGAACCTCATCGACGTAGGTGCCTGTGGATCTGTAGGAGGCCATCTCTGCGTCCATGGCAGCTCTCCACTGAGAGGCCCAAGGCCCTGACACTGCCTCAGCGTAAGTGCGAGGAGTGGGAATGTCAAGGGCGTCGGGGTCACCCTCAGGGGTGAGGAGCATGGCACAGAGATGAGGGGAAGCGGCTGCCAGGAACTCTAGCTCAAACTGCCTGTCCTCTAGGACGTCACAGCCAAGGGCAGACACACCCCCGACGGCCAGAGGACTGGTAGGAGGAGCAGCCACAAGAGTGGTGGCGTAGTCAAGGCGGCGAGTAGAGGAAAACTCAGTGACCGCGGCAGTAAGAGCAGAGACAGAGGACAAAGAGGCACGAGGGTGGGTAACAAGAGAGGCGAGAACACGAGAGAGAACAGGACGGTACGTGCGGTAGTAGTCAGTGACAGGGGTAGAGAGAGAAGCTGTGAGGGCCGACTCAGGAGGAGAAGGAAGCACAGGAGGAGCCGAACGAGACGGACTAGAACGGAACAAGACAGTACGAAGGTCAGTGAAAGGAACAGGGGACGAGGGACGAGCACGAGGAGAGCGACGAGTAGCCCAAGTACGAGACGGAGGAGGAGAGGACAAAGGCGGAGAACTGGGGAAAACAGCGGGGGAGGAGTCAGGAGGAGGAAACGTGGGACCGGAGACAGGAGGAGAGGCGGGGGAGGGAGGAGAAGGAGAGGGGAGACCAAGGGTCCGAAGGCCCGAGACAGGAGGAGGAAGTGGCTGCTGCGGCTGCTGCTGCTGCTGGTGCTGCTGCTGCTGCTGCGGCTGCGGCTGCTGCTGGGACTGCTGCTGCTGCTGCTGCTGCTGCTGCTCCTGCGGCTCCAGCTGCTGCTGCTGCTGCTCCTCCAGCCGCTGTAACTCCCTCTCCTCTCTCTCCAACGCCAGCTGCTCCTCACGGGCACGGCGAACACGAGCCTGGTGCCTAGTCGGGTAGGGGTGGGGGGGCGGAGTAGTGTCCGGAGCAGCGGCAGCTCCAGAGTCCACCCCCGAAGGACCAGGCACACCACCCCCAGAGGCAGCACTAACACCAGCTCCAGACCCAGGCTCACCAGAACCTGAAGGAGGCGCACCCTCACCCCAAGACGGAGCACCTCCAGTGTCCGCGCGACCAGCACCAGCTCCCGGAAGACAAGAGTCCTCTGCACCCACCGGCTCAGCTCCAACTCCAGCACCCCCAGAACCAGAAACCGGTACAGGAACAGGCTCGGCACCAACCTCTCGAGAGCTAGCACCTGCGGCACGCTGCGAGGAGGACTGTGGGGAGGGAGGCTGTACCGGAGGGGCTACCGAAGGAGGAGGGGTAGCCTGGGACACACCTGACGGGGCTGGACCAGGGGGGGGAGGCTGTACCGGGGGAGCAGGAGGGGGAGCGGCAGTCAGGAAGAGGGGGGGAGGAGGAACCGGGAGACCTCGACTGGGGTGCCTGACGAAGTACGGGGTGGACTCCTCGAAACGGACGTCACGGGAGTCAAAGAACCGGTGAGAGGGAGGGTGGTAAAAGGTAAAGTCAGAGGAGTCCTCAGGGAAACCAAGGAAGACACAAGAAACGGCGCGAGGCGAGAGCTTGTCCGCAGAGGTGTCGCGGACAAGAGCCAAGCAACCCCAGACACGAAACCTCGACGCAACACCAGGGGACCCGGTCCAAAGACTGGTCGGTGAAGCCTCTGGCCGAGAGACGCGTGGCCAGAGGTTCAGCTGGTGCGCGGCGTACCGAACCGCGTAAGGCCACAGAAAATGGGGGGCACGGGCGTGAGTCAGGGAGGTGCGGGCGATCTCCATGACCAAGCCTATGCGGCGCTCAGCAACCCCATTCTGCTGCGGGGACTCTGGAAGCGTCCAGGACTGACGAATGCCCTGCTCGCGACAGAATCCAGCGAGAATGCCGGAGCGAAACTCACCCCCGCGGTCGGAGTGAAGACAGCTGACACGACGACCACGAGTGTCCGCGGTGGTGAGCAACCACCTGATCAGCGTAGAAGTCACCTCAGACTTCTTCGCCAGGGGGAACACCGTGGTGTAGCGGGAGTAGTCGTCAACAACCACCAGAAAGAAACGCTCACGCTCAGGGCCAAGGCGAGAGGCGGGGTCCAAGACGTCCAGGTGAAGCGTCTCAAACGGCTCGGTGGCCGGACGAAGGGAGGAGGAGTGAGGGGTGGCGCGCAGCCGACCCTCGACGCAAGGACCGCACGGTGGTGCAAGGGACGGCGGCAGCGACGGCAAGACACGCGGGAGACCTAAGACCAGACGCTGACTAGACATAGCACGCAGACGTGGAAGAGAAGGGTGTCCCATCCGGTGGTGCCACAGAACGGTGGGGTGGGCAAGCGACCGACAGGAGCAAGACGCAGCGACTGGACTGGACGCGACAACCTGAGGGGACGGAACCACCTGGTGAGACGCAGGGAGGAGACTAGGGGGAGGGACAGGAACTGGGAGTAGGGGCTGCTGCGACGGCGGCTGCTGCAGCTGCTGCTGCTGCTGCTGCTGCTGCTGCCGCTGCTGCTGCTGCTGCTGCTGCTGCTGCTGCTGCTGCTGCTGCTGCTGCTGCTGCCGCTGCTGCTGCTGCTGCTGCTGCTGCGTCCGCTGCCGTGCGCGCGGGCCAGTGTGAAGAGTGTAGAGACCGGAACCCGGCTCAGCAGCAAAGGTGGCCAGAGGCTGGTAAGAGTCACCGTCAACACACACCGCAGTCTCCCCAGAAGGCTCAAACCACACACCCACGTGCTGACTCACGAGGGGTCGCACACCCACCAAGTTCCGGGAGAACGAGGGGACATGAAACCCAGTGAGGGACCCGGAGGGAGCAGCAGGACACGGCAAAGTGGTAGTGTGACGCGCAGTGACTGGTCCCGAGGTGGGATCAGCCAGTGCCACAGAGACAGGCGCAGGAAGTGGCGTAAGTGTCGTGCTGTCACGAAAGAAGCAGTGCGAGGCTCCAGAGTCCAGCGTGAAAGACAGTGAAGTGTCCTCCGAGGTAGCCGCTGGACTAGTGTCTACACAAGAACCTACACTAGCAACAGGCAACTGAGCAAGGCTAGTACCTAAGCTAACAACACCAGAGTAAACAGAGTCAGAAACACTAGAGTCAACAACAGCATACATAGCATGAGGAGTTCCAATCAGATCAGCTAACTGCTCAGCAGACATGTCCCAAATAGCGGAACCGTAACGCTGAACAAGGGGAAACCAGTCAGGGGCAGGACCGCCAACCCCGTAAACCAAACGAACCGTGTCAGTGAGCTGAGCAAAACACTGACCAGGGGGGTGAAGGCGGCCACAAGGGTGGCCCCGGCGAGCACCTGTCAGAACCTGATAGGCGCAGGGAGGGTAAACAGCACCACGCTGCGGCTGACGCGGCCCCGACCCCGAAGCCAGCTGCGGCCGCTGCTGCTGCGGAGGCTGCTGGGAGGAGAGGGGCTGCTGCTGCTGCTGAAGCTGCTGCTGACGCTGGGCCCGGTACCACGCCGCTGCTCCACCCACCGGGGCTGGCAGTACAGGGGGCGACTGACGAACGCGGGCGTCGCCACCACCAGCAGTCGCAGTGGAGTCACCGGTCGCTGCACGAGACGTCTCTCCAGGCCCTGCACTCCCACCACCGCCAGTCGCAACGCCACCCCCACTACCTCCGCCTCCACCAACGCCGCCGCCAGCACCGCCCCTCTTGCCACCCCTACCGCGGGACCGTGACGAAGTCGTAACAGCAGCTGCGGTCGCGTCAGTAGCGGCAGTGGCGAGAGAGGCAGTAAAGGTGGGCAACTGCGGAACTGTGCACCCGTGGAAGAGCGGAGGGGGCACAGCACCAGAGGCAGCGGCGACGGAGCGGAGGTTGCTCTCGACGTCCTTGAGAGCAGACTCAAGGACGTCAATAGTGAGCTCGCTAGGGTGCTTCAGGAGAAGCGCGTCACGAACGGAGGCAAGGCGGTCGGGGAGGCTGGTGGCGATAAAATAGATAGTAATCGCCATGGGAGGAGGAAGCAGTGCGAGCTGGGCCTCAGTGCAAGCAGCGCGGTAACTAGAGTCGAGCGAGCGGAGGTGAGCAATCAAGTCAGCAGAGCGCTCAAATGAGGCGAGATCAGGGAACAGGAACGGGAGGAAAAGGCGGCCAAGAGAGACAGCAGCAGGAGTGGAGTAGCGGGCCTTAATCGCAGTCAGGTACTCAGCAGCAGTGCGAACCTGAGCAAAGTGAGCCTCCTCAGACTCAGGGAGAAGGGTGCTGAGCGCGATGCAGGCCGCAGCGTCACGCGACGTCCAAGCTGTCAGGTCAGCGCGCTGGCTAGCGAAGCGAGCTCTAGCGGCGTCGTCAGGGGCAGGACCTAAAGGCGTAGGGTCGGGGGGCGCAGGGAGGGCACCAGCAGCGTGCGCCCAGAGGGTCTCGCCTGACTGGACCTGACTCTCTAACTGACGGCGAGCGCGCAGAAGCCAGAGCGAAAAGTCAAGGGGTCTACCGTCAGCGTCGAAGCGAAGAACACGCGGAGTCGCCATCGTTAAAACCGACGGAAAAGCGGAGGCAGGAAACCCTAAACGAGATGGCGTGGCTAAAATCGGGCGGGCAAAGGGCGAAGCGGGAAACCCTAAACAAGGCAGAGGCGCAGCTAAACGGGGGGGAACGTTAAGGGGCAGCCGCACGGGGGCTAAGGGCAGCCGCGCGGGCGCGGGGGCGGGCGTTAAGGGGCAGCCGCGCGGGGGCTAAGGGCAGCCGCGCGCGCGACGCGACGAGCAGCGAAGGCGGGCGCCGCGGCGACGGGCGCAGGCTGCGGCGGGCGACGGGGGAAGGCGCAGCGTGGTGGCGCGCGTAAGGGGGGGACGGGCGACGGGACGACGGGCGGGGAGGGCTCGATTCGACGGGCAGCAGGGGGGGAAACGCGACTCGACGGGCAGCGGGGGGTAAAACGCGACTCGACGGGCAGCGGGGGGGAAAAAAAAAACGCGACTCGACGGGCCTCGGAGGGGGGAAAACGCGACGGGCCAGCAGGGGGGAGGAAGGTCGCTACGCTACTCGAGTAGGGGATCGGCAGAGAACGGGGGGGGTAACGAAGGAACGGGACGAGAGCGGGCCGGCGCTAGGCTCGGGCAAGACGTGCGTAAGTAATACGAGAGAGGGAGACAGGCTCGGGCGATACGAACGAGGTCGGGAGGAACGGGATCCTGGTGATACCATGTTAAAATCGGAAGTGTTGTTTCATTGATGGTGGTTGGGGTACAAGTAGCAAACCCTAACATACGTACCCCCTAAGACACATCTCACTACAGGCTACCAACATTTGACAGAAAGGCAGTGCAGGGAGGGGAAAGGCAGTGCAGGGAGGGGAAAGGCAGTGCAGGGAGGGGAAAGGCAGTGCAGGGAGGGGAAAGGCAGTACAGGGAGGGGAAAGGCAGTGCAGGGAGGGGAAAGGCAGTGCAGGGAGGGGAAAGGCAGTGCAGGGAGGGGAAAAGCAGTGCAGGGAGGGGAAAGGCAGTGCAGGGAGGGGAAAGGCAGTGCAGGGAGGGGAAAGGCAGTGCAGGGAGGGGAAAGGCAGTGCAGGGAGGGGAAAGGCAGTGCAGGGAGGGGAAAGGCAGTGCAGGGAGGGGAGAGTACTTCGCTAGGCGACGGAAGGCCGAGAAGGGAAGGGAGGCGCGGCCTCTCACTAGGCGACGAAATGAGCGGGAGAAGGGGGAAAATGAGCGAGAGAAAGGGGGGGACATGACAGGGAGCAGGGGGCTCATGAGAGGAGAAAAAGGGGGGAATGAGGGGGAGCATGGGGGAATGAGGGGGAGAATGGGGAGAAATAAGGAGGAGAAAGGGGGGCAATGAGCGGGATAAGGGGGGAAATGAGAGGGAGAAGGGGGGGAAATGAGAGGGAGCAGGGGGGGGGGATGAGAGGGAGAAAGGGGGAAAATGAGAGGGAGCACGTGGGGCAATGAGAGGAAGAAGGGGGGGAAATGAGCAGGTGAATGGGGGGAAAATGAGAGGGGGAAAGGGGGAGGTGGGAAGGGGTAATGGGGAGAGGGAAGGCGACACGGGGAGGCGGGAAGGGGTAATGGGGAGCGAGAAGGGGAATTGGGGAGGCAGGAAGGGGAAAAGGGGGGGCGGGAAGGGAGCAGGAAAGGTATGGGATGGGGCTTGGAGGGGGATGGGAGAGTACCACAGGGGGGTATCACAAGGGATGGAAGGGTATGGCGATGAAAGGTTATGGCAGGGGAAGGGGAAATGGGGAGGCGGGAAGGGGAAATGGGGAGGCAGGAAGGGGAAATGGGGAGGCGGGAAGGGGAAATGGGGAGGCGGGAAGGGGAAATGGGAGGCGGAAAGGGGAAATGGGGAGGCGGGAAGGGGAAATGGGGAGGCAGGAAGGGGAAATGGGGAGGCGGGAAGGGGAATGGGGAGGCGGGAAGGGGGAACGGGAGGCGGAAAGGGGAAATGGGAGGCGGAAAGGGGAAATGGGAGGCGGAAAGGGGAAATGGGGAGGCGGAAAGGGGAAATGGGGAGGCGGGAAGGGGAAATGGGGAGGCGGGAAGGGGAAAGGGAGGGAAGGGGCGGGGAAGGGGTAAAGGGGATGCGGGAAGGGGAATTGGGGAGCGGGAAGGGGAAACGGGGAGGCGGGAACGGGTAATGGGGAGCGGGAAGGGGAATTGGAGAGGTGGGAAGGGGAAACGGGGAGGCGGAAACGCGAATTGGGGAGGCGAGAAGGGGAAACGGGGAGGCGCGAAGGGGTAATGGGGAGCGAGAAGGGGAATTGGGGAGGTGGGATTGTGAGATGGCGAGGCGGCAAAAGGGAAGGGGATAAGCATGCGCAAAGGGGAAAGTTTCGGCGCGGCCCCTATCGCTAGGCGACGTGACACCGTGAGGGAAAGGAGGCGCTGCTTCTCCCTAGGCGTCGAAATTCGGCGAAGGAAAGGGAGGCGCAGCTTCTCCCTAGGCGACGAAAGGCCGCGAAGGGAAGGGAGGCGCGGCCTCTCGTCGCCTACGAAGCAAAGCAGCTTCGTCGCGGCCCATTGTACCACAGGGGGATCGCATTCCATGCGATGTGAGGCCACTGTAAAGCCGTGATGATGGTGGTAGGTGGAGTGTCTTGTTTGAAAGCTAGCGCCGCAGCTAGCGCTGTTTCAAGGTCACACACATGTGATGCGGGACATCGAGTGTGAGGGAGGAACCGGAGGTGGTGCAGACCGAAAAGTCGACACTAACTTGTAGATAGACTACGTTTGTGTCGGAAACGAGTTATTTGCCCTGGCTGTTGAGTCACGAAGTGCTTATCTACCGCTTATGCCGCCTGTGGTGGGCAGCGGTTGCCTTTTCAGACACGTGAGAATCTGTATACTTTTGTTCTTCCAAAAGTTTTGAATCACCAGCGAGTCTCGCTGGTGCGGGGTGTTGGGGGGGATCAACTCCCGTGTGGGACGAGGGAACGAAGCTGTAATAGGGTAACCAATTTTTCAAATTTCAAAACTTCTGAACCCACCCTTTGCAAATGTATAAGAAAGCTTTAAAAGTCGCCGCGCCTGAGCTCCTTCGCTGCCCAGCTGTCCGCAAGAGAAGACCAGCAAGAGGAGGAATCCTAGCAACATTTTGACAAGCTTCGATGGGTACTAGCTTGGGATGACTTAGAAGCGAGATCGGTTTGATCAAAAGCGGAGAGCGTTTGCTTGACTGATAGAAATATATGCTGCAGCAGGGTTATGAGGAGTTTTGGGGGTGGAAGCTCTGGACCACCACATGTGCGCTCAAAATCCATTCAGCTCAAAATGAGCCCAATCGCGCTTCGTGAATTATGGGAGGCCCAATAATTCGTAAGATATTGGTTACTGAACGTACATGTGTGATTGTTTTTCGAAAGACGTTGTGCTTTCTTTCTCTAGCTGATCGCCCACCCGTCCTTTCCCTTTCTATCAAGATAGCAAGCCGCGTGCAAGGCGTTATGTATGTGGTTGTTCACGCAACAAACACTTGACAATTGGGTATGTTGAGAAAGTCAGAAACTGGTTTCTTCAAACAGTCGCAGTTTGTGTCCCCGTCAGACAAACAACGGGGGAAGAAAAAAGAAATCGAAACAACAAAATAACATGCTTTTCTGGCTCGATTTCTTCAAATTGATATATCGACGGGATTTTCTGATTCCAGGGAATCTTCTTATCAAGAAAAACAAAACATTTCAAACGTTTCCAGCAACTTCTCACGGGAACATGCAGACCCAAGAAACATTCGGTGTGTGAGTAGCTGCACTGTGAATGTGGATGTAAGTGATTCGCTGATGAAAGGGGATCTATGTACGACAAAAAATATGAGCAGCAATTGAGTTGAATAGGAAGTTCTCCCGAATTGACCCAACAATTCATTACTCGGCCACCAATCGCAGGACCTGCGACGCGGTGGACTGAATAATATAAGTCTCGGTGCGAAGTGCTTGACCTGAACTTCGCCAACGTTCTCGATTGTTCGCAAAGTATTCTGGTTTCATCTCGCGAACTCATTACTCAACACGCTTGGAAAGGGATTTTGTGACCTGGTTACAATCGCTGACCTTTGTTTACCATTCATACCACCTGTTCATTTTTCTGTATATCAATGTACACCTCCTGTGTACAGAATATACCTTAGATTTATCATCATGTTAACATCACTTACACCAGACATTTACCTACATACCGCTCAGTCAAACATCTCCCTGCTATACACCATTTGACAATGCAACTACCGTAATTACCCGACTAATAGCCCCCCCAAAATTATAGCCCCCCGGGTCGTAAAATGGGGGCGGGTCTAATCCTATCTGCACTTTTGTAATAAACCCGCTTTTTTGTAACGGATTCGCAATAGACCCCCCTTCTGTAAACACCCTCCATATCGAGTGAAATAGTGGGAGGAAAAATTCAAGCGAGTCAGAAATTTCCATCTGACAGCAGTCAATCGCCACACGCTGGTCTCGCGCACGTGCGTGGTCAATTTTAGCCCTGACGCGACATTGCGGATGTTCAGTTTGAGCTATAACACTAGTGTTTGATTCTGCCTTAGAGGAAAAAACAACGCATGGGATTAACCCCCGAGTTCAATAAATTTACACCCCGATAATAAATACACCCCATAATTTTACCCGGGGTAGGATAAAACCCGGGGGTGTATTAGTCGGGTAAATACGGTACTTAGAGAGTGCCCTGCAACGACTCTTGCATTCACGTTCATTCCTACATGCAACCATATAGGAATAAACTACATCTATAAGTAGTGCAACCATCGCCCCTATGTCTCTGATTCCTTTGTTGGCAGCGTGTTTGGGCTCAGATGTCTAGGATGGTAGAATTGTCAGAATATTGTGCTGTGTAGGCTGTAGTGGGGTAGCCAATATGAGGTACAACCCTGTTGGGGTTAGTACTTGTACCAAACTGAATCATAGTTCATTCATTCCTGCTGCTAGATTCTGACATGGTATCAGAGCAGGTCCTGTCCCAGGACCGTTCTCGTTAGGGCCCACCCGATTGTACCCTGCCTGTCGCGCAGCCCCACCAATCGCGCATGCCCTGCCCTGCCCTGCGTTGCGCCGCCCCGCGCACGCCCTGCCCTGCCCTACGTTGCGTCGCGTTGCCCGCGCGCGCACTGCCCTACGTCGCGTTGCCCTGCGCGCGCCCTGCCTGCGTCGTGCCGCCAGCGCGTGCCCTGCCCTGCGTCGCGCCGCCCTGCACACGCCCTGCCTGCGTCGCGCCGCGCGCGTACGCCCTTCCCTGCCCGTCCCGCCGCCCGCGCACGCCTTGCCCCACGTCACGCTGCCCGCGCCCGCCTTCCCTTGTGTCGCGTCGCGCCGCCCGCACACGCCCTGCCCTGCGCTGCTCTGCCCGCGCGCTGCTTAGCTGGCTGCGCGTTGCCTGTTCTCTGCCCGCGCGCTGCCCTGCAGCTCGCGCACCGCCCCTGGCAGCCCGCGCGCCGTCCTGGCAGCCCGCGCGCCGCCCCTTGCCTGCCCGCGCGTCCTCCCCTGCCCGCGCGCCGCCCTACTTGCAGCGCGCCGCCCTGCTCTGGCCGCGCGCCGCCCTTCCCTGAACGTGCGCCACCCCGCCCTACCCTACGCGCTAACCCTAGTGCCTGCTCGCCGCCCTACCTTCCCTGCGTGCTGCCCTGCTGGTCACACGCCTCCTTGCTTTGCCCGCTATGACTTCTCTTCGTGGTAGCGGTGGGAGTGGTGGCGACGGTGGTGGCAGCAGTGGGAGTGGTGGCGGCGGCCGTAGTGGCAGTCGCGGTGGAGCTGTTCAGTAGGGAGTTTCTGACAGTGGCCAGATGCAGCTGCAGCGGCGTCCGCGCGAGACCCTTACGTCCCAGCAGCTTCGTGAGTGGTACGCTCAGCGTGGGGCGTCTCGGAGTACTGCTCGCTGCCCGTACGTCATTCGCACAGGTGATCGGGCTGGTCAGACTTGCGGGACAGTTGGCCACACACAGTCCCGCTGCTTCTCCTGTTTGAGCGACGCCTGGTGCCAGAGTTTGGCGACGAGGCTGAGCTCCCCCGCTGGCTAGAGCTGCTTCGGAACAATGTGGATATAATTGCTCTATACTATGATGCTATCCTTACTGCCATGTATGCTTTGACTGTTGGTACTGAGGGTGACTGTTACCTGTGTGTGCCGCCCGACCCTGGTATAGAGGCTGCTGCTCTAGGTGCTAGTGAGTTTGCTCTCTCTGGTACTGCTCCTGCTGAGGCCCTGCGCACCTTCACGCTTGACTCAGGTGCTTCCTGCTGTTTCTTTCGCGACAGTCACACAGTCACACCACTCCTTGCAACCGTAGCACAAGGCCTAAAGCAGTACAGAGACGCTGATGATCACCAGGCGGAAGTGCCTTGGTGAATATATCAGCTGTGTTGGCCCGGGTGGCCACGTAAGCAAGACGAAGTTGACCACGCTGCTGCAACTCTCGAGCAAGGAAGTAACGCAGAGCGATGTGCTTCGTTCTGTGCTCTAGTCTGTGCTCCTGACACAAGGCGATAGCGGCCTTGTTGTCTACGTACAGAACTGGAGGAGAGCTAGGTGGCTCTCCCAAGTCGGTCAGCAGGTAGGTGAGCCAGCGTAACTCCTGTGCAGCCATGGCTCCTGCGTAGATCTCATCCTCACAACTGGAGCTGAGAACAGACGACGAGCGGGTAGACCGCCAAGAAACAGAGCCGGAGCCAAGGCTGAAGGTGTAACCCTGTGACGACCGCTGCGTAGCTAGGTCGTCAACCCAAGAGGCGTCTGAGTGTCCAGTGAGGACAACTCGACCCTGTCCTCCAAGCACAAGCCCCATGCCTGATGTACTGCACAAGTAGCGCAACACCCTCTTAGCAGCCTCCCAGTGCTCTCGCCGGTGTCTCCCGGGCGCAACGTAGCGAGCCAGGATGCTAAGAGGGTACGCAAGGTCAGGTCGAGTGCAGGTTATCAGGTACATGAGGCAGCCCACAAGCTCTGGATACGGGCCACTTGGCTCTACGGACTCGTCCGAAGGTGGAGCTGAGAGCGAGTGACCGGTAGGCAGAGGAGTGGACTGTGGTGAGGAGAACTGGAAGCCGAAGCGCTGAAGAACCTGCTGCACCATGTGTGACAAATTCAGGGTGATGGTGCGCCGTGCTCTGTCCCAGGTGATCTGCAAGCCAAGATAGCTGCGCAGTTCACCCAGGTCTGTGCACGTGTGTCTCTTCTGCAGCTCTGACTTCACAAGGGCCAGTGCCTCAGTGTCAGCAGTGGCAAAAACCAAGTCGTCGACGTACACGAGGATGTAGAACGGCGGCAGCGAAGTGTCTGTGCGCAGAAACAGCGACGGGTCAGCAGTCGAAGGAGCAAACCCGAGAGCCGCAAGTGTCGTCCTCAGTGTGTCGTGCCACTCACGAGGCGCCTGGCGGAGACCGTAGACTGGCCGCCGGAGGCTCCACTGGGTACCTGCAGGAAACGACCCAGTGAAGCCAGGTGGGCGGCGCAGCCAGATCTCCTCGTGCAGGCTGCCCTGTAAGAACGCTGTGCTGAAGTCAAGAGCGCGGGGTCGGGATGTCCAGTGCATCTGGGTCTCCCTCAGGTGCAAGCAGCCAGGCCACGAGATGGGGTACAGCACCCGCAAGACAGTCAAAGTCCTTTCTCCTTCCTGTCCTCAAGGACGTCCGTTCCAAGAGCACACTCACCCTCGACGGACGGAGGACAGACAGACTCAGACCCAGCAACAAGACTAGCGGCGTAGTCTAGACGACACGCAGCAGCAAAGTCCACAAGCTCAGCAACTAAGGCAGACGCAGCAGTAGACTCAAACGAAGGGTCAGTGACGACTGTGGCCAGGAGACGCGTGACAGTGGGGCTGGCAGCACGAACCAAGTCAGACTCAGGGTCCAAAACGTCAGGAAGAGAGGACGCAGGAGGAGACGGCAGAGGGACACGCTGTGGAACAGAGGAAGGATGAAGTGCCATAGTGTGAGTACCTGGCACAGGAGGAGGACGCGGACGAGGGACACGACGAGCACGGCGAACAGTGCGAACAGGGGAGGCAGGACGAGACGCAGGCTCACGACGCTCTGTAAGGGAGGCTGGCTGCTCAGTGTAACGAGGGGGGGCAGGCAGCGGTGAGTCAGGAGGAAGGGCAGTGGACGAAGGAAGACTAAGAACCTGGCGGAGCACCGACTCGGGCGATAGCGAGGACAGATGCCGCGGCGGCAAGAAATGCGGTCATTGCTGCACAGTGCCCCCAGCTCCAGCATCTCCAGCGCTAGGGCCTCCAGCGCCAGCAACACCAGCTCCAGCGCCTCTAGCTCCAGCGCCTCCAGCTCCAGCACCTCCAGCTCCAGCGCCTCCAGCTTCTGTGCCTCCAGCTCCACCACCTACAACTCCAGCGCCTCCAGTGCCAGGAACGCCAGCTCCAGCGCCTCTAGCTCCAGTGCCTCCAGCTCCAGCGTCTCCAGCTCCAGTGCCTCCAGCTCCAGTGCCTCCAGCTCCAGCGCCTCCAGCTCCAGCGCCTCCAGCTCCAGTGCCTCCAGCTCTAGTGTCTCCAGCAGCGCGACTCCGAAGGTGGGTGCGCCGAGCAAATCACTCGCGCAGCTGCTGCGGTGAGAGAGGCTCCTGTAGGCTAGACCGCTGTGCAGAGGCCCCCGTAGGACCTCCAGCAGACGCAGCACCCCTAGGCTCAGCACCCCCAGGCTCCGCACGCTCAGGCTCAGCACCCCCAGGCTCCGCACGCTCAGGCTCATCACCCCCGGGCTCCGCACGCTTAGGCTCATCACCCCCAGGCTCAGCACACTCAGGCTCAGCACCCCCAGGCTCCGCATGCACAGCCTCAGCACCCCCAGGCTCCACACCCGCAGGCTCAGCACCCCCAGACGCAGCACCCCGAGCAGCACCACCCCCAGCAGCACCAGAGTCACCAGTGACCTCGACAGGCTCAGCCAAGGGGAGTGGGTCTACCTGAGACACACCTGAAGGAGCAGGACCCTGAGGGGAAGGGGGTCTACTGGAGAGGGACCTGGAGCAAGGAAGAGTGGGGGGGGGGGGAGAGGGGCAGTGCGGTAGGGGAAGAGACGGTAGAAAGGAACCGACTCGTCAAACGTGACGTCCTGAGAGGACAAAACATGGCGCGTGGTGGGGTGATAAAACTGCCAGCCAGGCGCGTCAGGGGGGAAGCCAAGGAAGACAGATGGAATGGCGCGGGAGGAGAGCTTGTCCGCGGAGGTATCGCGGAAAAAGGCACGAGCGCCTCAGACCAGGAACACCGACGCATCGCCAACCTCCCCTGTCCAACGCAGTGTAGGCGAGGTCTCCGGCAAGGAGACATGGGGCCAGAGGTTGAGCTGATGCGCAGCGTACCGGACCACAAACGGCCACAGAAAATGGGGAGCAGCCGCATGGATCATGGAGGTACGGGCCACCTCCATGACTAAGCCAATGCGGTGCTCAGCAATCCCATTCTGCTGCGGGGAGGCCAGGAGCATGAACGACTGGAGGATGCCCTCCCCACGACAAAAGTCCCGCAGGAGGTGGGAGGAGAACTCACCACCTCTGTTAGAGTGCAGACGCAGGACAGGAAGGTCCGTGCGGAACCGCTCGCGGAGCTGGAGACGAACAGCGCGGATCCAAGGGATCAAGACATCAGGGACCTCCCCTTTGCTGCGCAAGGGGAAGACCGTGGTGTAACGCGAGTAGTCGTCAACAACCAGCAGGAAGTACCGCTCCTCGTCCTGTCCACAGACGCGGGCTGGGCCCCACACGTCCATGTGGAGAGTCTGCAGGGGAGTTGTCGTCGGGGGAAACAAGGAGGAGTAAGGAGCGGCGCGCTGCCGCCCCTCGACGCAAGGAAGGCAGGGCGGGGCAGGCGAGGGTGGGAGGGGAGGGAGAGACCTGGGAAGACCAGAGACAAGGAGGCAGGAGTGAATGCCTCGGAGGCGTGGCAGGGAGGGGTGACCAAGGCGGTGGTGCCAAAGGAGAGTCTGGTGCGACAGGAGGCGACACGAGCAGGGGGCTGCTACCTGGCTTGACGCAGACACCTGTGCAGACGCAGTTACTTGAGGAGGCGCAGTAGTCAGTGTGTACAGACTCGACCCAGGCCGACGAGTGAACGTGGCCAGGTGACGGCCAGTCCGGTAGCATGTGCAGGTCGCCACACGCTGCCCTCCAGGGGTAAAGGTATCAACCCAAGCATCTTGAAGGACTGTGTTGCTCACCAAGGTCTTCGATAACGACGGGATGACAGTGAGACGGACAGAACCCACGGACACGGGAGAACAGTGGAGGAACGTGCAAGAACCGAGCCCCCAGAGGGGTCAGTCAGTGAGACTGCAACAGGTGTAGGAAGTGGTGTGACTGTGGTACTGTCGCGAAAGAAACAGCGGGAAGCACTTGAGTCAAGCGTGAAGGTGTGCAAGGCCTCAGCAGGCGTAGTACCAGAGAGAGCAGACTCACTAGCACCTAGAGCAGCAGCATCTATACCAGGGTCAGGTAGCACATACAGGTAACAGTCACCCTCAGCACTAACAGTCAAAGCATACATGGCAGCAAGGATAGCGTCATAGTCAAGAGCAAAGACGTCAACACCGGACCTAAACAGCTCTAGCCAGCGGGGAATCTCTGCCTCGTCGCCAAACTCTGCGCGCAAAGTGTCGTCAAGGCGGGAGAAGCAGCGGTGCTGTGTGTGAGACTTCCCGCATGTCTGACCATCGCGGCGGTCACCTGTGCGAATGACGTACGGGCAGCGACCACTACCCCCAGACGCCCCACACTGAGCAAACCACTCACGACGCTGCTGGGGCGAAGGGGTGTCACGCGGACGCTGCTGCTGCTGCCTCTAGCCACTGCCAGAACCTCCCCTCTGAACAGCTCCACCCCGATCTCCACCACTGCCGCCGCCACCACTCCCACTGCCGCCACCACCGCCGCCACCACTCCCACCGCTACCACCACCGCTGCCGCCGACGCCCCCAGTCCCGCCACCACTCCCACCGCCACCACCGGCACCTCCACCGCCTCCACCGCCCCCACCACCTCCACCACCGCCTCCCCTGCCGCCACCCCCACCACTCTTGCCTCCCTTGCCCTTGCCGCTGCGGCGCCTCCCACTAGGAGCAGACGCAGCCCCGACCTCCTCAGCACCAAGGAAGTCAACAGCAGCAGCAGAAGCGACAGAGGGGGCAAGGGGGGAGGGGGAACACCCCTCAAAGAAGGGAGTGCGAGGAGTGCCACGAGTAGCAACTACAGTGACGATGCTAGTCTCAGCTGCAAGGAGGTGCTTCTCGAGCAGGTCGACAGTGAGGTCTGTGGGGTCCAGTGCGAGAAAGGTGTACCTAACTGCGCGAAGAGAGTCAGGGAGGCGGGTGACTATGAAGTAGAGCGTGATGTACATCGGGGGTGGGTTATTGTCTAAGAACTCGACTTTAAGTTCGACGCGGTAGCGAGTGTCGCTAGTGCGAAGGTGGGTGATGAGGTCCTCAACTGTGGCAAAGGAGGACAGCTCGGGAAACAGGTAGGGCAGTATAAGGCGGCCGAGAGCAACAGTGGCAGGGGAAGAGTAACGAGCGACGACAGTGTCGTACAGGGCCTTAGCAGTCTTGTGCTGGCCAAAGTGAGCGCGTTCGGCTAACGGCAGGTGGTTGCGAACGGCTAGGCGAGCAGCAGCGTCACGGGTAAGCCACTGTGAGCGAGTAAGACTGTCAGGTGTGTCGGGAGGAGCGAGAGAGGAACCAGACGTGTGGTCAAACAGTGAGATGCCGTCTTTAGAATCGCTCAGTAGATACAGTTGTAAGTCATCGAGCCAAGTATCGAACTGGATCGGGCGACCATCTGGATCGAACGTGAGAACACTGAGAATAGCCATAGTGGGCAGAGCAGGGTGGTGCGTGACGAGCAGGGCGGCGCGCGTGCACGTAGGGAAGCGCTAAAGGCAGGAATGGCGGCGCGCGGGCTGCAAGGGCGGTGCGCGTGCTGCAAGGGTGGTGCGCGGGTTGCCAGGGGTGGTGCGCGGGCTGCAAAGGGCGGCGCGCGGGCAGGAAGGGGTAGCGCGGGGGCTGCAAAGGGCGGCGCGCGGGCTGCAGGGGAAGCGCGTGGGCTGCAAGGGCGGCGCGCGGGCTGCCTGGGGCTGAAAAGGGCGGCGCGCGGGCTGCCAGGGGCTGCGCGCGGGCTGCGAAGGTCGGCGCGCGGGCAGGAAGGGGCAGTGCGCGGGCTGCAAAGGGCGGCGCACGGGCTGCAGGGGCGGCGCGCGGGCTGCAAGGGTGGCGCGCGGGCTGCCAGGGGCTGCGCGCAGGCTGCAAAGGGCGACGCGCGGGCAGGAAGGGGGGCAGCGCGCGACTTCAAAGGGCGACGCGCGGCTGCAAAGGGCGACGCACGGCAAGCAGAGCGGCGCGACGGTTAGGGTCGGGTAGGGCAGCGCGACTGGTGGGGTAGGGCGCTAAGGGCAGCTAGCGAATCGGTGGGCCCTAAAAAACGGACCTGCTGTCAGAATCCCAGCCACTAACCATTGGCGCCGTCTGCTGAACCACCTCTGCCGGCTGCTCCGATGCCTGCTGCTCCACCGCCTGCTGCTCCTCCACAGGCTGCTGCAGATTGCGTCGGAGTGGTATATATATTGCACTGCCCGTACGAAGATTGGTGTAAGATTCCGGCTGTAAGGGGGAATTGGGGAGGGAATTGGGAGCAGCTGAGATTAGCAAGGTTTCGAAGCTCACTGAACTTGCATGATGATCATGACCATGGGGTGCAGCTGTGATACACTGGCAAGCAAGAAAACGACTCATTTGCCAGGCCCACGAATTCATTTTCCTCTCGTCACGAACGTCACGTCTTACGTAGAACGATCTCTTCGTGATCGCTTAGAAGTCGCCGCCCCCGAGCTCCTTCGCAGTCCCGAGGCCCGCATGACAGGACCAGCACGATGAAATTCCAAGCAACATGTTCGCAAGAAATCGTTAGTGCAGTTATGCAAAGTGACAAGTTTTGAGTTCTAATTTTTCGTGATGTAAGCTGAAGATTCACAAGCTTCCAATGCTTTTGAAGTTCTAGATCACCGCCTGTGCGCTGAGCTTTCTTTCAGCGCAGATCACGCCCAAACCAGGGCTCAGGTTTGGATTTGGCCTACTCACGATTGGCAGTGTAGCTTTTTCAAAAACCCTTATGGGCAGTGTGTACTTTTCCGTTATACTGATAGAGCAGTGTAACATCAGGTTTTGAAATTTTTACCCTGCATCATCAGTGTGGTTTTTTTTCAACACAAACAACTAGAAATTTGGGGGGGTGGAGGAATGGCGGTGTGTGGCGAAACCACTTGCTGTGCTTGCTGAACCAACACGGCAATGCATCCAGATAGAACCACCATGGCCGCCTCGGTGGGTGACGCGGATAGCATTTCCACGCACCGACAGTTGCTTTAGTTAGTGTAGTGTTCGGTTTCGTGGCGTGCTGGCAAGGGAATCATTCCTAACAGACCAATCGGACACGTAACTGCGGCCAACGCACGTACTCCACGGAAGAAATCCTCGGTGCTTCCGTGAGGGAATCACGATCTGACAAATTTCGGGGAAAAGGGGGGGGGGGGAGAGGGGGGGGGGGGGGGGGGGGTCTCTGTACGCTATTCAGTGTAATCTTCGCTAAGGGAAACTTTACCCCAAGGCATCAGTGTGGCCTATGTCGATACACTTACAGATCAGTGAAACACTAATTCTCCAAAAAATTACCCCAGCACATCAGTGTAGACCCAAAATTTCACCCTTGTAATCAGTATAGAAGGGTAAATTACACTGATAACCTGAGCCCTGGCCCAAACGCGCTTCGTGAATTATGGGAGCCCCATAATAATTCAGTTCACACACATCAGTTCCAATTTCGTGAGGAAATTTTCGCGGAGTGCTGGATTCGTACTTCGCCGACATATTATATTGTTCGCAAAAGAGATTCTCGTTTCATCTCGCGATTTACTTTAATCCCCCGTATATAGGACCCCCCCCCCCCAGTTGTAGACCCCCGGGTCTATAATACGGACCCGGGTACTCTATTAGAGTACATCTGAGTTATACCCCCTAAATGGCTCCAAACATTATAAGACCCCCCCACATCCTAGAGAAGTGTGGATTTTACAAACAAGCAATCGAAAATGACTGTGCAGCCTGCACGAAGCGTGCATGGGGTTGTCAGAATCTAGAGACAAGAATGAATGCATTGATCAAGAGTTGGGTACATAAGCTAACCCTAAAATTGGGTTGTACCCCATATGGGCTACCCCACTAGCAGCCTACACAAACACAATATGCATAGTTTGACACACCCCCATAGGCAAAGTGGGGGAGAACAAGGGGTCACAAGACCAGTCAAGAGAAACAAACCAAGCTCAGGGTGGATCACAACGTCACCACACAGACTGAGCACAAGCAAAGGGCCACAAGGCCAGTCCACATGCAGAGGTATATATGCAACAAACAAAGTACAGTGATCACTACCTAGCAAGAGCAAGCATGCAGGTATATATATATAAAGATCACAGTACAGACAGAGTCTACAGCAAGTGTGAAAACGTAGGCACAAGGCCCAACAAGGTACAAAAGCGCTGATGATCACCAGACGGAAGTGCCTTGGTGAAGATATCAGCAGTGTTGGCCCTGGTGGCCACGTGTGCAAGACGAAGCTGACCACGCTGCTGCAACTCTCGAGCAAGGAAGTAACGCAAAGCGATGTGCTTCGTTCTGTGCTCCAGTCTGTGCTCCTCACACAAGGCAATGGCTGCCTTGTTGTCAACGTACAGAACTGGAGGAGAACGAGGCCGCTCTCCCAGGTCGGTCAGCAGGTAAGTGAGCCAGCGCAGCTCCTGAGCAGCCATGGCGGTGGCGTAGATCTCAGCCTCACAACTGGAGCTGAGAACAGAAGACGAGCGAGTAGAACGCCACGAAACAGAACCAGAGCCGAGGCTGAAAGTGTAACCCTGTGACGACCGCTGTGTAGCCTGGTCGTCAACCCAAGACGCGTCTGAGTGCCCAGTGAGGACCACCTCTCGCCGTCCTCCAAGCACGAGCCCCATGCCCGATGTACTGCACAAGTAGCGCAGTACCCTCTTCGCAGCATCCCAGTGCACCTTTCGGTGCCGACCAGGAGCCACGTAGCGGGCCAAAAGGCCAAGAGGGTACGCAAGGTCAGGACGAGTGCAAGTCATCAGGTACATGAGGCAGCCTACTAGCTCTGGGTAAGGACCACTCGGCTCTACGGACTCGTCCGAAGGTGGAGCTGAGAGCGAGTGACCTGTAGCCAGAGGAGTGGACTGTGGTGAGGACCAGGTGAAGCCGAAGCGCTGAAGGACCTGCTGCACCATGTGTGACTGAGTCAGAGTGATGGTGCGACGTGCTCTGTCCCGGGTGATCTGCAAGCCAAGGTAGCTGCGCAGCTCACCCAGGTCTGTGCACGTGTGTCTCTTCTGCAGCTCCGACTTCACCAGGGCGAGAGCCTCAGTGTCAGCAGTGGCAAAGACCAAGTCATCGACGTACACGAGGATGTAGAACGGCGGCAGCGAGGTGTCGGTGCGCAGAAACAGTGACGGGTCAGCTGTGGAGGGCGCAAACCCGAGAGCCGCAAGCGTAGTCCTCAGTGTGTCGTGCCACTCACGAGGCGCCTGACGGAGACCGTAGACTGGCCGGCGGAGGCTCCACTGGGTACCAGGAGGGAACGACCCAGTGAAGCCAGGTGGGCGGCGCAGCCAGATCTCCTCGTGCAGGCTGCCCTGCAAGAAAGCTGTGCTGAAGTCAAGCGAGTGAAGCTCGTAGTCACGCTGGGCGGCAACGTGCAGCAGTACCCGAAGAGTGGTCATCTTCGGGGTGGGGGAGAAGGTCTGGAAGAAGTCAACCCCCTCTCGCTGACTGAAGCCTCGAGCAACGTAACGTGCCTTGAAGACAGGCGGAGAACCAGGCGGCCGCTTCACCCTGAAAATCCACATGCCACTGACGATGTTCGCCCCAGGAGGGGGAACGTCGTCGACGTAGGTGCCTGTGGACTTCCAGGATGCCATCTCTGCGTCCATGGCTGCCTGCCACTGAGAGGAGTAGGGACCCGCGACCGCCTCAGCGTACGAGCGCGGGGTGGGGATGTCTAGTGCATCCGGGTCTCCCTCAGGGGCAAGCAGCATGGTCACGAGATGAGGCGCAGCGGCTGCAAGACACTCAAGGTCCTCGTGCCTGTCCTCAAGGACGTCCGTGCTAAGAGCACACTCACCCCCGACGGACGGAGGACAGACAGACTCAGACTCAGCGACAAGACTAGCAGCGTAGTCTAGACGACAGGCAGCCGCAAAGTCAACAAGCTCAGCAACCAAAGCAGTCGCAGCAGCAGACTCAAACGAGGGGTCAGTGACAACAGTGGCGAGCAGACGCGTGACAGTAGGGTGCTCAGCACGAAACCGGTCAGACTCAGGGTCCGGAACGTGAGGCAAGGAAGACGCAGGAGGAGACGGCAGAGAAACAGACTGCGGAACAGAGGAAGGACGACAAGGTGTGCGGTGGGGACAGGCGGCGAACGCGGACGCGGAACACGACGACCGGTACGACCAGGACAAACAGGCGAGACAGGACGCGACGCAGGCTCACGACGCTCAGCAAGACTACCTGTCTGCTTAGTGTAAGGAGAAGGAGCAGGCAGCGGTGAGCCAGGCTGTAACGGAAGACCAGTAGACGACGGGAGAGTAAGAACCTGACGAAGAACAGAGTCAGGCGGCGGCAGAGACGACGGAGACGGCGGAGCGAAGAACAGTCGTGGCGGCGCAGCTGCACCAGTACCGGCAGCTCCAGCAGCTCCAGCAGCAGAACCGACACCGCCAGGCCCAGGGTCTCCAACCCTAGTGCCTCCAACAGCAGCACCCCCAGAACCAGCACCTCCAGTCCCAGGGTCTCCAGCCTCCACGTCTCCAGCAGCAGCACCCCCAGAACCAGCACCTCCAGTCCCAGGGTCTCCAGCCTCCACGTCTCCAGCAGCAGCACCCCCAGAACCAGCACCTCCAGTCCCAGGGTCTCCAGCCTCGGTGTCTCCAGCAGCAGCACCTCCAGACGCAGCACCCTCAGCCCCAGCAGCTCCAGTACCTCCAGTAGAAACAGTACCAGCACCACTCCTAGCGCCAGGGACGGCAGCAGAAGTACCTCCAGCAGTAGAGCCCCGGGCTCCAGCAGCGCGACCCTGACGGCGACCGTACCAGTCGTGCAGCTGCTGCGAGGTGAGAGGCACACGTGGACGAAGGCGGCTACTCCAAGGAGACCGCGCAACAGCAGACTCTGAACCCTCAGCGCCAGCACCCTCAGCAGCTCCAGCGCCACCAGCACCAGGACCTCCAGCAGCTCCAGAACCTCCAGCGCTAGCACCCTCAGCAGCCCCAGAACCACCAGCTCCAGCACCTCCAGACCCCTCACACTCAGGCTCAGCACCTCCAGGCTCTACACCCTCAAGCTCCGCACCCCCAGGCTCCGCACCCCCAGGCTCAGCACCTCCAGACTCAGCACCCCCAGAAGTAGCACCCCGAGCAGGACCACCCCCAGCAGGACCTGAGTCACCAGTGACCTCAACCGGCGCAGGGAAGGGAGGAGGGTCTACCTGAGACACACCTGAAGGAGCAGGACCGGGAGCGGGGAGGGGGTCTACCTGGGGAGCACCTGGAGCGAGGAAGAGCGGCGGGGGGGGGAGCGGGGCAGTGCGGTAGGGGAAGAGACGGTAAAAGGGAACCGACTCGTCGAACGTGACGTCCTGAGACGCAAAGACACGGCGCGAGGTGGGGTGGTAAAACTGCCAACCAGGCGCGTCAGGGACAAAGCCAAGGAAGACACAAGGGACAGCGCGGGCGGAGAGCTTGTCCGCAGTGGTATCGCGGACAAAGGCACGAGCACCCCAGACCCGGAAACGCGACGCATCGCCCACCTTCCCCGTCCACAGCAGTGTGGGCGAGGTCTCCGGCAAGGAGACACGGGGCCAGAGGTTGAGCTGATGCGCGGCGTACCGGACCGCAAACGGCCACAGAAAATGGGGGGCAGCCACATGGATCATGGAGGTACGAGCGACCTCCATGACTAAGCCAATGCGGCGCTCAGCAACCCCATTCTGCTGCGGAGAGGCCGGAAGCGTGAACGACTGGGTGATGCCGTGCTCCGCACAGTAGGCTGCCAAGAGGTCTGAGGTGAACTCACCGCCTCTGTCAGAGTGCAGACGCAGGACAGAAAAGTCCCGCTGGAACCGCTCGCGGAGCTAGAGACGAACAGCGCGGATCCAAGGGATCAAAACATCAGGGACGTCCCCCTTGCTGCGCAAGGGGAAGACCGTGGTGTAACGCGTGAAGTCGTCGACGACCAGCAGGAAGTACCGCTCGTGGCCCTGTCCACGGACGCGGGCTGGGCCCCACACGTCCAGGTGGAGAGTCTGCAGGGGAGCCTCTGTGGGAGAGAACGAGGAGGAGTGAGGAGCGGCGCGCTGCCGCCCCTCGACGCAGGGAATGCAAGGAGGCGCAGGCGAGGGAGGGAGGGCAGGCAGAGTCCTGGGGAGACCAGAAACCAGAGAGCGAGAGTGCATGCCACGAAGGCGCTGCACCGAGGGGTGACCAAGGCGGTGGTGCCACAGGAGGGTCTGGTGCGACAAAGCACGACACTCGCAGGGGGCCGACAGCTGACCTGACGCAGACGCAGACGCAGCTACCTGAGGGGCCGCAGTGGTCAGTGTGTACAGACTCGAGCCAGGCGCACGGGTAAACGTGGCCAGGTGTCGGCCCGTCCGAGCACACGTACAGTGAGTCACCCGCTGACCCGCAGGAGTGAACTGGTCAACTCCCCCATCCTGGAGGTCAGCTCCACTCACCAAGTTCGTAGAGAACGAGGGGAGGTAGAGACCTGACAGCACGCCAGATGGGACGGCCGGACACGGCAAAACCGTGGAGTAGCGGGCAACGACAGGACCCCCAGAGGGGTCCGCCAGGGAGACTGCAACCGGCCGACTAAGCGGCGTGAGTGTGGTGCAGTCGCGAAAGAAGGAGCGGGAAGCTCCTGAGTCAAGGGTGAAGGTGTGCAAGGCCGCAGCAGGCGCAGTACCAGAGAGAGCAGACTCACAGGCACCTGGGGCGGCAGCCTCACCAGCACCTAGAGCAGAAGACGCAGTAGCACCGAGAGCAGCAGCCTCACCAGCACCTAGAGCAGGCGACGCACGAGCACCTAGAGCAGCAGCCTCACCAGCACCGAGAGCAGCAGGCTCTATACCTGGGTCAGGCGGTACGCACAGGTAACAGGCTCGGTCAGCACTAGTAGGCAATGCATACATAGCAGTGAGAATAGCATCATAGTCAAGAGCAAAGATATCTATCCTCTGGCTAAGCAGCTCCAGCCAGGTGGGGAGCTCAGCCTCGTCACCAAACTCGGTACGCCAGGCGTCGCTCAGGCGGGCGAAGCAGCGGGACTGTGTGTGACCAGGCGTCCCGCAGGTCTGACCAGCTCGATCACCTGTGCGAATGACGTACCGGCAGCGCACTGGACTGAAAGACCCTCTACTCTGAGCGTACCACTCCTCGAGCTGCCGAGACGTAAGTGTCTCGCGTGGACGCCGCTGCAGCTGCAGCTGGCCACTGCTAGAGGCCCCCAACTGACCAGCTCCAGGGCGACAGCTACGACGGCTACCGCGACAGCCCCAACTAGTATACCACTCACTAAGCTGCTGGGGCGTGAGAGACTCGCGTGAGCGTCGCTGGAGCTGCATCTGGTCCCTTGCTAATAGCTAGTAGCAGCAGCAGCTCGGGCAGGGCAGGCGCGGCAGGCCGGCAGACAGGCAGGCAGGCCGGCAGGCAGGCAGGCAGGCAGGCAGGCCAGCAGGCAGGCAGGCAAGCCGACAGGCAGACAGGCCGGCAGGCAGGCAGGCAGGCAGGCAGGCTGGCAGGCAGGCAGGCAGGCCAGCAGGCAGGCAGGCAGGCCGACAGGCAGACAGGCCGGCAGGCAGGCAGGCTGGCAGGCAGGCAGGCAGGCAGGCCAGCAGGCAGGCAGGCAAGCCGACAGGCAGACAGGCCGGCAGGCAGGCAGGCAGGCAGGCAGGCAGGCAGGCTGGCAGGCAGGCCAGCAGGCAGGCAGGCAGGCCGACAGGCAGACAGGCCGGCAGGCAGGCAGGCTGGCAGGCAGGCAGTCAGGCAGGCAAAAAGACAGGCAGGCAGGCCGAAAGGCAGGCAGGCAGGCAGGTGCTCACCAAAGGCTGGAAGGGCAGGTGCTCGCCGGGCGAGCAGGGCCGAGTAGGCGCACGACCGCAGCTGCGATGGGGCCGGAACAGCGACAGTAGAGTAGGGCCGCAGCAACTGCAGGGCGGGGGGGGGCCGCTTCAGCGGCAGTCGCAGAGTGGGGGCCGCATCAGCGGCAGGTCGGAGCCTCGGCAGCAGCAGCGAGGGGCCGCAGCAGCGGAAGGTCGGGGCCGATGCAGCTGCAGGCTATGCAGGGCAGCGCGCGGGGCTGCTGTGGGCCGAGCGCGGGCTGCGGGAGGCAGAAACAGGCCGCGCGCAGCAGCAGCAGGCCGCGCGCGGCTCGGCAGGGACTGCGCGCAGCAGCAGCAGGCCGCGCGCGGCTCGGCAGGGGCTGCGCGCGGCTCGGGGGGGGTCGCGCGCGGCAGCAGCGGGCTGCGCGCGGCTCGGCGGGGCCGCGCGCAGCAGAAAACGGGCTGCGCGCGGCTCGGCGGGGCCGCGCGCAACAGAAAACGGGCTGCGCGCGGCTCGACGGGGCTGCGCGCAGCAGAAAACGGGCTGCGCGCGGCTCGACGGGGCTGCGCGCGGCTCGACGGGGTTGTGCGCGGCTCGGCGGGGGCTGCGCGCGGCAAATCCGGGCTGCGCGCGGCTCGACGGGGCTGCACGCGGTTCGACGGGGCTGCACGCGGCTCGCTGGGGGCTGTGCGCTGCGCTGACGGCGTGTGAGGGGCAGCAGAGCGGCGCGAGCAGCGAGGGCGACGCTTGAGGCAGCAGCGGGCAGCGTGCGTGACTTAGGTCTGCGCGGTAGCAGCAGCAGACAACACAGTAGGCAGCAGGCAGTAGGCTACAGGCAGACGGCGCGCGCAGCGCAGCACGTCACAGGCAGAGGCACAGGCGTGGGGTAGCGGTAGGTGGGCCCGAAAAAAAAACGGTCCTACGGACCTACTGCTCTGAAACCATGTCAGAATCTAGAGACAAGAATCTAGTTTGACAGGGGTGTGAAGGCCGAGGCCATCAAACGGCGCCCTGCGCTGTCGTGTGAACACCAAGTGGTGTTGGTGGCCAATGGGAGTAGGCTCCCAGATAGGGTTAATGATGACGTAGGTTCGGCCCGTGTGGAGACCATTTCGAGTTTTTTTTGGGAGGAGCTAAAAACGGAGCAATTCCAAATCACTTCTTTGAGCTCCAAAACTACATTCTTATAAATGTCAATATGAACAAACCCGGGTCTTCTAAAAAGTATACCATACATAATTATACCCCCCAGCCTTTTTAGGGGTGATTATCATAATACCCTAGGGTCTTATATACGGGGGATTACGGTATGTTGCTCCCAACGTGACATTGCTACCTTGTTACAGTCGTGGCGAGCTTTCGTCTATACCAGTTACTGATTTCTTCAGTACCACCTTTAATGCTACGTAGTAAAAGTACTTACTACTAATGATAAGACCACCATCGTTTCCAAGAATTTGAATGATAAAATCTCAATTCGTGTATTCAACCCATGTTCTCGTATCAATGCCACTGGCAACCCTCCGCTCTAATGCCCCGAAAAGCTCTCCCTAACACTTCCATGCCCCACTCCTTTCTTATAATCAATCACTCCTCTTCCTCCTCATCCTTGATTTCCTTCTTGCTCCTTCCGCTGCTCTTCTCCTTGCTGGTTCGCTTTCCCATCTTGGTGCTTATATCCTTGGTCGTCCCTTCCATGCTCCCCTTGCTGGTGCCCTTGCTAATCCCCTTGGTGATCTTCTTGCTGCTCCCCTCGCTGCTCTCCACCCCAGCCTTGACCTTCCTGCTTCCACCCGCCTTCTCACTCGCCACCTCCTCCCCCTCCTTTTCCCCCTCCTCCTCTGCATCCTCTACCTCGTTCTTCTGCTTCTCTGGCTTATCAAAACCCACCAGCTTTCCAGGCTCAACAGGCAAACCAGCAGTAGACTCGGCCTCGCTACCACCAGCGGGCTTATCAAAACCCACCAGCTTCCCAGGCTCCACAATAAAATTACCTCTTGACTCAGCCTCCTTACCGTCAGCAAGCGAGTCAGCAGCAGGAGCAGGAGCAGCAGTAGAACTATCAGCATCAGCAGCATCAGCAGCACCGTCGGCAGCACCACCACCCACCTCACCAACCGTTATTTCTACATCACCAGATTCAGCTGCAGCAGCAGCAGCAAGAGCCGCAGCATCAGCACCATCACCAATACCACCTCCCTCAGACACCACCTCCACTTCCAGCTTGTCCTCTAGCGGGGGCGCCAGGAACGGGCGGCAATCGGTGGCGCTATCTGGCCTTACAAGACTCTCATGAATGAAGCTCATCTCGCAACACACGGCGCAGCGGTGGTTGTATTCGATGCTGAACATGCGGTACCCGAGATTCTCGAGTGTGTACACCATGGTGAGGGTCTTCACGCTCTTGTCCATGCTGCAAACGGGAAACGAACAGACAATAACGAGGATGGAGAAGCAGGGGGGTGCATTCGATGCTGAACATGCGATACCCGAGATTCTCAAGCGTGTAGACCATGGTGAGCGTTTTTACACTCTTGTCCATGCTGCAAACGGGAAAGAGGCAGCCAATAACGAGGACGGTGAAGCAGGGCGGAAGAGGGGGAGTAAGCATGGCAGCATGCAAACTGAGAGAGAACAGAGACAGCGAGACCAACCGGTGCGAAAATGGATGCCAAAGTATGCTCCACAACAGCGCTGAGCAGGGTAAAAACCTAGTGCATCTTAAACTACCCCTTACTTGTGAAATTCGATGAGGATCTGCCCAAAAGGAAGCTTCCCTCCATGCACCGCCAACCTCTTTCCAGTGTTGTTATACAGCTTGCCAAGGTCCTTGATCCACTCGACCTCACACCCCTCGCAGTCAATCTTAAACACGTCCACGTAATTATGCCCGAACTGCCCCATAATCTCGGGCAGCGTCGCAAATTTTTTCTCGGGGAATTTCGCGCGGTAGGCGGGGAGGGAGGCGGATCCGGAGAGGCCGATTTCGATGAAGTGGAGGAAGGGGAGGGATGCCATGATGTTGCGCTTTGCAGGGGGGAGGAAGGGGTCGAATGTGTAGGGCATGGTGCGCAGCATTTGGTGCATCTCCTTCTCAAACGAGTACATGCCGAAGCTGCCGATGCTGCAAGAGGAAAAGGAGGAATGGAAGAAAGGAGAAGATTATAGAAGGGGTCAGATGTATAGGGCAGCCTTTGGTGCATCTCCTCCTCAACTGAGTACATGCCGAAGCTGCCGATGCTGCAAGGAAAAAAAGGAGAATGGAAGGAAGGAAACGTAAATTGAAGGGGTCGACCTTATAAGGCAGCAATTGGTGCATCTCCTTCTCAAACGAGTACATGCGACTTTTGAGTCGACTCAAAAGTGCATCTCCTTCTCAAACGAGTACATGCGACTTTTGAGTCGACTCAAAAGTGCATCTCCTTCTCAAACGAGTACATGCGACTTTTGAGTCGACTCAAAAGTGCATCTCCTTCTCAAACGAGTACATGCGGTTGCCAATGCTGTCAGCAGAAGGAAGGAGGGAAGGGACGTCCGGAAACGGGAAAAGAGAAGAGACAGGGAGGAAACGAGAAGGGGGGAAGGGGATTGAAGGTAAAGGGCATTGTGCGCAAGATTGCGAGTACATAGCTGAAGATTGCGAGTTCATAGCATTTTTCTTTTCAAACGAGTACATACTGAAGCTGCCGAGGAGAGACGTAGGAGGAGGGGAGGGAAGAGTGCGAACCTAAGATGTGACAGTCCTATGAAAAAGTTTCTCCGTAAGAAGCTGGGGGTGACGAGTGAGTGAGAATCATAAAGAAGAGGTGGGATTTTATGTGGATGTAGACAAATGCTGCGCAGACTCTGCACCCGTTCAGTAGAACAATCTCACCGCCCTCAAACGTACCACCTCTCACCGCTCTCAACCGCACTGCACTGCATCTCACCGCCCTCACCTGTACACGACGGGGTCTTTCTTCTGGATGACAGACGGCAGCATGCACGCCCACTGTAGCCGGAGGGAGGCATGAAGGAGAGGGGGCATGAGAAGGGAGGGATGAGAAGCGACGCACGATAACAGTGGCACTGAGGGCCATGCAAAAGTTATTACTAAGTCCCTTTCTCGCCCTCTTTTTTCTTTTTTTAGAAGGGGAAGAAGGGAGGGGAAGGGGGGGAGGGCGTGAGCGAAGGCGAAAGGCTCAAAATGAGTGTACTCTTTTTTCCTCTTAACCTTTCCATCTCTCACAAATCCCCTTCTCACCTTCCCGCCGTCGCCCCATTTGCCGATGCGCTCGTTGAGGGGACACGTGTACGTGGGAGCGAGAATCAGCTCGTTCATTCGCACGGGGTTAAGAACCGTACTGCACCCCTCTCACTTCCTCATAACCTCTCCATTCTCCCACAGATTGCCTTCTCACCTTCCCGCCATCGCCCCATTTCCCAATGCGCTCGTTGAGGGGACACGTGTACGTGGGAACAAGAATCAGCTCTTTCATGCGCACGGGGTTGCCCAGCATCGGCTGTAGCGCGCCATTGAACTCCTTGCGCCTGCGCTCAACGTTCTCCTGCAAGGTGAACAGCAAATCAGGAAGAAGCGGTGGATGTTTAGACGGATAATGCTGGCAGGTCGGGAATCTGCCAGCATCGGCCGCAGCGCGCGATTGAACTCCTTGCGCCTGCACTCAACGTTCTCCTGCAGAGATGCGAGGGGGGTGGAAGGAAATATAACTGCTTAGACGGAAAACGCTGGTGGCATCGACTGTAGCGCGCCGTTGAACTCCTTGCGCCGGCGCTCAACGTTCTCCTGCACATTGAACAGCAAAGCAGGGAAAAAAGGTGGATGCTTAAACGGATAATGCCGGCAGGTAGGGAATTTGCCAGCATCGGCTGTAGCGCGCCATTAAACTCCTTGCGCCAGCGCTCGACGTTCTCCTGCAACGTGGAAACTGTACCCGATAAGAAAGAATAAAATATCGATAAAAGAGTGGAAATGTAAATGCTTCGACGGAGAATGTTGACAAACTGGCGGTTGCCCAGCATCGGCTGTAGCGCGCCATTGAACTCCTCGCGCCTGCGCTCAACCTTCTCCTGCAATCCAAAAAGCAGAAAAGGTAATCAAATGAGGACGCTTAGACCGAGAATGCGCCTTGAACGTGAAACTCTGCTCGATGTGCTCAACGTTCTCCTGCAATGCGAGGAGAATATTCTGAGGTTATTAGAATATGCGTGTTTGGTTCGACATCCATGTTAATCCAATGTGAACGTTCAGACCGATAATGCGCTTTGAAACTCGTCGCACCTGCGCTCAGAAACGACTTGAGAAAGCCAAAAACGTCATACAAATGCAAATGTGTATGCCCTTTGTCAAATACTCACCCAATAATTCGCCTCCGCGCGGCAGATTGTCGCGTCAATCTTGCTCGTGCTGGGAAACAGAAACGCGACCCAGCCGAGATTCGGCGGAAGGTAGGACGGACCGAAGGAGCTTAATCCAGCCGACGGCTGCGACGGTGACACGTGGAAGAAGGTCATCAGGGCGACGAGCACGCCTAGAGCGATGACGTACGGAGTCATGCATTTGATGCATGATTTGGAATTGGCGGGAGAGTGGCTCTTCTTGAAATCATTGGAACCCATCTAATGATAATCTGTATGCGTGTATGCCTTCCTTTCTGTGAGTTGTCGAAAATGAAGGGAGAATGGAGATCGCGGCAAGAGCTTCGAAAGAAGAAGCTAGGAGGCCGTGTTGAAACAAGCGGTCAGGATATTATGTATCAACCAGTCTTCGGCACAACAGAGCTTCAAAAGGCTCTGGGAGCGAAACCAGATCCTTCAAGAAAACGCTTTTCACTGGCCCAACTGGCTATTGAGTTGTCAAGCTCTTCCTTTTCTTTCAAATGTCATTCCTGAGGGACAGAAGTGAAATATGCGCAGCAGTTGCAGAGTACAGTGATGGGTCTGAAACGTGCCACGAGAGTTAACTTGGCTGCCGTGCTGTGCGATGCTCCGCGTTTTAGAGCGGTCTTTTACGTTTCAAAACGTTTGAGTAGGGTTCGAGAAGTAAACGCATTCTTTATGATACCCCTCTGGGATTGATGGAGCTGCACCAAGTTCCACCTTTCTCGAAAACACAAAACCGAGCAAAACAAATAGAATACCGTACTGACGTCTAGCAAGAAATATCTGTTGCAATTCCATCATCTACTGACACGGTTTTCCGCTTTGGTGTGCTGATTTGCCTGCCGTATTACAGGCGGGAGAGCAAATGATTGGTTTAGAAAAGTTTGGGGCTCGTCCACGGCGGAGACTCGGTTCGGTCCGTGGCTGATGAAACTGACAAGCAAAGGGCAAAGGCGGCAGTTGGAAGCGGGACACTAGCTTCGCATGCCTCACCCTCCTAGAAACATTTCACTAGGAGAGGTGTACGTATTGTAGGTGAATGGCGTTGGTTGGCTTGGACGGACGGGCAGCCAAAGCAAACAAGTCAGGTGGTGCCCGAAGAGCCTGACAGGATTTTGGCGCAGCGAGCTTGACGAAAGCCAATCCAACCACTCAAAGGCCCTGTTCGCCACGTCTTTTGTGGGCCATCAAAGGGATGGGCGAGGGATCCGGAATCCGCCTTGCACCTTCGAAAAGGGCTGAAATCAGGGTTTAAGGGCCGGTCAGACCGACAAAATTCTGTCGAGCCTGACGTTCCCCTCCGAACCACGGTGGGCTCGCTGTCGTGGCGAACACCCACTTTTAGGGATTGGGGCGAGGGATCTGGAATGCGCATGGCAGTTTCCTGCCCTGCCAGCTAGGAACCCCATCCCCCCCCCCCCCCCCTCGCCTCTCCCTCGTGCATACCACGAATTTCGGAGGCGCGGGACGGGATGGCCGGGGGATACCACTGAAATCTCCCCCTAAAGGAAGGGGGGAGGCAGGTGCTAGATCCCCTTGTCCCCCTTCATGATCTCGTTGGCGAAATTTCCCTTCGGGGGCGAGCCTCCGGACGTAAGTCGCATCTTCCAGCGTACCTTCTGGAGCCCTCGCCCATCCCCCGCCCCTTGCCTATAACGTGGTCGTGGCGAACACTGCCCAAGCCCTGTCACGTCTTTTGTGGGCCATCAAAGGGATGGGCGGGGGATCCGGAATCCGCCCTGCACATTCGTAAAGGGCTGAAATCAGGGTTTTAGGGCCGGTCAGACCGACAAAATCCTGTCGAGCCTGACGATCCCTTCCGAACCTCTGTGGGCTCGATGTCTTGGCGAACACCCACTTTTATGGCTTGGGGCGGGGGATCCGGAATGCGCATGGCAGTTTCCTGCCCTGCCAGCTAGGAACCCCATCCCCTCCCTCGCCTCTCCCTCGTGCATACCACCAATTTCAGAGGCGCGGAACGGGATGGACGGGGGATGGACCAAAATTCCCGCTCTAAAGGAAGGGGGAAGGTGGGTGCTAGATCCCGTTGGCGACCTTCCTGGTCCCATTGGCAAAATTTCAGTCGGGGGCGAGCCCCCGGACGTGGTTCGCAACTTACAACGCGCCTTTTGGAGCCCTCGCCCATCCCCCTGCGAAATAGGGGCAAATCAACATTCGGAGGGACCAATCAGAGACCACCGAGGTGATGACCTGACGTCAGACACGAGCTAGGAATGCACCCTTATTCTGACGGTAGTCGTGGATTCATCTCCATTCCAGAGAGGCTACAAAATAGCATAGTTTTCTTCCTTCGGGGTTTGGTATATTTCATAAATTGCCTTACAACTCCACAAAGTATGGATAGCTTATGTTTGTCCAGCAGTAGGAAAGTACCAGCAGACGCTATAGCGCCCGTCACTCCATAATCCTAGGTCTAGTTCTATTTTTCCAGGTAGCAAATGTTACAGCATCACTTCAGTCCCCCAGCCAAATACTTCCTATTCTCGCTGCCTCCTTTCAAAGTCTCCGTTCCCCTTCCTTATGAAGCTCTCCCATTTTTGTCACCACAAGCAGCACCTGTCTATTTTCCACCTGCACCCCCAACCTTCTTATCCTCAACCTTCTCCTCACCCCCCTTGACTTCAGGGGTTACAAACGGCCGGCAATCAGTCTCACTCGAAGGCTTCACAAGGCTCTCGTGAATGAGACTCATTTCGACGCAAAAGGGGCAGTAGGGGTTGTATTCGATGCTGAACATGCGATACCCGAGCCTCTCGAGAGTGTAGAAGGTTTCGAGGGAAATAGAGGCATTGTTCATGCTGGTAAGGGGAAGGAGGGGTGTTTTAAAGACGGGGAGATGGGGGGTTGAGCGGGGGAGTGTGGGGGAAAGGGAGGGATGGGGGAAAAGGGGGGTTGTTATGGGAGAGGGGAAGGCACACTAGGGGTTGTACTCGATGCTGAACATGCGATACCCGAGCCTCTCAAGAGCGTAGAAGGTCTCGAGGGAAAGAGAGGCATTGTTCATGCTGGTAAAGGGAAGGAGAGAGGAGAGGAGGGGGGGTGAGGGGGGTCCGGTTATATAAGAAAAGGGAAAGGATGAGAGGGTACTCGATGCTGAACATGCGGCATTTAAAGCCTCTCGAGCATGTAGCCAGACCGGACTCACGAGTACGAATGAACTTATTTAAGGTAATTTAAAGAGAAGGGGACTGATCAAGCTGATCAGAGCAACTCCTTTGTGCATCTTGATAAGGATCAGTCTCACTGATGAGACACGGATCAGACTGTCTGATAGCTCTGTGTGATGAGACACGGATCATACTGTGTACTCACCTGGTCACAAAAATACTCCATATAGAGCAACTCACTTATGCAACTCGATGAGGATCTGTCCGAACGGCAAATTCCCTCCATGCAGCGCAAGCTTATTCCCAGTGTTCAGATACGCCGCTGCCATATCCTTTATCATATCCACCTCGCACCCCTCGCAGTCAATCTTGAACACGTCCACATAAGTATGCCCCAGCTCCTTCATTATCTCGGGCAGCGTCAAAAACTTTTTGTCCGGGGAGTTCTTCTTGTAACCGGCAAGAGATGCCACCCCAGAAAGGCCGATTTCGTTGAAGTGAAGGCACGTGAGGTTTTTCATTATTTCCAGATTGGTCGGATTGAGGAACGGGTCGAAGGTGTAGGGCTTCACGCCTAGTATCTTGTGCATGGACTCCTCAAACGAGTACATGCCAAAGCTCCCAATGCTACAGGGCGAGGGGAGAGGGGAGAGGGGGAGGTGAGAGGGGAGTGGTGTGAGGGGAGGGGAGTGGAGAGGGGAGAGCAGAGTGAGAGGGTTTAACGACTATCTTGTACATGAAGTTTCATCAAACGAGTACATGCTAAAAAGCTTACAAAATGGTGGGATATGGAAAGTAGGAGGGATGTTGAAGGGGGAAACAAGAGAGGGACATGAAAGCATGTATCCTGTGCGTGACTTTTTCAAACAGGTGCACGTTAACGCTTCAAAATATTTGAACTATCAAACAACGAAACCTTCCGCAGCAGAAGATGTCCAAAACTGGAACCTCACTCTCTCTTCACCCCATCACATTCTCCTCACCCCACCACACTCCCCTCACCCCACCACACTCCCCTCACCTGTACACGACGGGGTTAGTCTTTTGGATGGCGTTGGGAAGAAGGCACGTCCACTGCGCACAGACAAGGAGGGCATGGGGGGTGGTGGGGAGAGGTCGTGACGGGTGTAGAGGGGTGATGAAAGGTTCACGAGGGTTCAATAGTCTTTGGATGGCGTTGGGCACAAAGCACGTTCCCTCCGCCCAGGAAAGAGCGAAAGGAGAGGGCACAGGGGATGGGGAGGAAGGCGGAGCGAAAACAAGAGGTCATAACGGTCAACAGGTGATAGGTTCATGAGGGCTCAACACGTGATGGGGTCATGATGGGGTCATGAAGGATCACCACGTGATGGGGTCATGAGGGCTCAACACGTGATGGGATCAGGAGGGGTCATACCTTGTCGTTGCGTTCAATGGTAGCACACGGGATGAGCACCAGCACCTTCATTCATATTCCCCCCTCCTTTCCCCTTCCTCCTGTCCCTCCCTGTGTATATTACCTTGCCGATGTGTTCATTGGTAGCACACGGGTAGGTGGGGATGAGCACCAGCTCCTTCAATCACACGGGATTGAGAGCCTATTTCCACCCTTCTCTCGTCCTCTTCACCTTTGCAAATCCCCATCTCACCTTTCCTCTGTCACCCCATTTGCCAATGCGCTCGTTGATGGCGCACAGCTACGTGGGATTGAGCACCAGCTCATTCCTTTAACTTACTCCTTCATATTCCCATCCCCCCTTCCTCCCCTCTCTCCCTGTTTATCGTACCTTGCCTCCATCTTCCCATTTGCTGATGCGTTCGTTGATAGCGAACGGGTACGTGGGGATGAGCACCAGCTCCTTCATTTGCACGGGTTTGAGAACCGTACTACACCCCGCCATCTTCCTCTTAACATTTCCAAACTCCCGTCGTACCTTTCCTCCGTCACCCCATTTGCCGATGCGCTCGTTGATGGCGCACGGGTAGGTAGGGATGAGCACCAACTCCTTCATGCGCACGGGGTTCCACATCTTGGGCTGTAGCGTGCCGTTCAACGCCTCCTTTCGGCGAGCAATGTTCTTCTGCACGAAATGAACGAAAGGAATGTTACAGGGTAACCACTCAAATGCACGGAATTCCACTTTTTGGGCTGCAGCTTTCCTGCACAGGAAAGTCAAACGAGAGAAATTATGCAAGGATTCATTCGCACCGAATAATTGTTTTGAGTTATAATCGAACTCATGAGTCGCACTGTATTTTGACTACTCTGAAGGGCCTCGCAGAATCTCGCTTCTTGTTTTTCACATTCCCGATGTTTGAGCCCTTCACGCTACATTGTAATTCATTGTATTTGAGCCGAACAAATTTGGGATGGTGGCTCTTGGAAAGGATCAAAAGCCATGATGTTTTAGCACTTCGCTTCACAGCACGAAGCTCGGGTCGGGTACTGCCAAGAGACGAAATACCACATTGCACGGAACTTAGTGACAGTAACGTCCTCGTTTCACGTCTTTGTTTCATATGGTAAACAGCGATGCAGCCTCAATGCCGAATATGGTACATGGCAACGACAATGTCAGATGTCAGTCACCATATGACAGAGAAAAAAAAAAAAAAAAAAAAAGTCACTTGAGCACGGAAAAGCAGAGTAAAAGAAATGCAGATACATAAGCAAAACAGAAGACAAAAGAAGGAACGAGTACGCACCCAATAGACTGCATCTGCTCGGCATAACGCAGCGTCGAAGCCGCTCATACTGGAAAACATCTTTCCAGTCCATTCGAGAGCAGGCGTCTGGAATGACCCTCCGCCATTGCTCCATGCCAGGGACAACGGCCCGGGATTCGCGAACGTAAGGTAAATGGTAATGATAATCGCCGTAATAACCGCAATAATGACTGCGTGGGGTATGATGGATTTAAGTACGGATGGCGACGTTAGGGATTTGAACGATGGCAGACGCTGGAAGGAGGATTTCGGCGTCTTGGGTTTTTCTTCGAGGGTCGTCATTTCGTCCTGCAGACTTTCAGTGGAACGATCTGGATTTTTTTATTATTCTACTACTACTATTAGCCTTTCTTTTCGTTTAGTCTGACACTTGCGTATGACGCTGCGAGCGTCAGGCTTCTGTCTTGAGGGGTGGAGCTCGGAAAGAAGTGTCAGTCTTGAATCCTCTCAACTGAAGTGCAGCGCTAAACCAGCTGTCTCAATGAACCGCCAACTGAAGAGTGAGTGTTCTGCATGAAGGCAGCCATCGCTGGTTTCATTGCACAGATTCCCAATCACTAGTCCTGCCAGAATCCAGCCAGCACAGTGACTCAATTCAGTGCGGCTAAGTGAGATATCATGGCATTCAGCACGGTGATTATGTTCCCTGAACGATTGGGTTGGGTATATGACGAGGATGAATCGTGGTGGGGTGTCCACGTTCGAGGTGTCCATACTATGGTGGACCGTGAGGGAACCGAACCGAGGTCTGGTTAGTCGCGGCTTGGTGGGGAAGCTGTCAGAGAGCCTCGGTCTTGGCACGGCGAGGTACGAAGGCGGTTGTAGCGAGAAGAACAGCGTGTCCTCCATGGCATGACAGTGAAAGGAAACAAGAATAAAGAAAACAAAGACAAATACCGTTTTCAAACTTTTTTTTTTTTTTTGGTGGATATAGGTACACAATCAGCATACATACATCCGCAGTCGTAACTGTTGCTAGGAGGGCAGGGAGAGGTTACAAGCATCCTAGTAACCAGAGCCCCCCTTATCCCTTTACGGAGGCTGGAACGCTACACCGCTATCTTCCCAGATCTTCTTGAAACCAACTCTCCACGTCATCGAGGCCTCTGTCTCGTAAAGCCTACACATAGCACTTGCCTCGTCAGCATTCAAGTGGCTCCAGTCACCCGTCCTTTTCGAAGCAATCCTGCCAGCCGATTTCTTCCGCGCTCTGTTGTAGACCTTCACGTGCCTCGTGAAGCCAACTGCCATGCGCCTCAAAGCTCTCTTTGGCTGGAAACGGCTCCCTCGGAAAACCGCGTTGCACCTTTCCAGCCAAACTTGGTGCGCTGTGATGGATATGATTGCTGCCTCAGGAAAGCCAGTCGATGTGCCACTCTTTTGGAAGAGCATGTCCCCGAGCGAACGCATGTCCCTGCCCGGATTCATACACCGAACCACATTCTTCATCACCTCCACCACAGGTTGGATCACCGGGCAGCTGAAAAGACAGTGATCCTGCGATTCCACTCCGCCACAGTGCGTGCATTTCGCCCTCGCGCCCAAGAAAGGGAGCCGCTCTCCCACCTGGATGTTGTTACTGTGCACCCTCAGTATCACCTCCCGTGCTCTGCATGGGGTTGCCAGCGAGTCACGGACCGTGATGGCCTTCCCCCAATCGATCTTCCTCCCCATCTCCTCTTCCCACTTCAGCTGCTGCTTTGGCTGCGTCACTGAGGGTTTCATCGCCTTCCTCAACTTCTTTAGATCAGCCCGCTCGCCTCTCTCACAGATTGTGGAACAGAGCAGTCGCGTTCTCGGAGCGCCGAGTAGGCCGCGAGCCCTCCCATCGATGACTGCCATGGGTGAAACGCGCCGGAAATCCACTGTTACCACGCTAGCATATTCCACCTCGCCTATGTTCCCTTTCTTGTCCACCGTCACTCTCCGACCGTAAAGTTCGCCATTGCTCACATACTGCAGCTGGTAGTAAAAGAACTCTCCTGGGTGGTAAGACGAAGAGCGGACCAGCCTCGATTCCCTGAAAACCTCCTCCGCCGACAGTTGCTTGAGTACCAGATCCTTCCAACTCTGTGGTGTCGCATCCCACGCCTTCAGGGCCCACTTCCTCTGCTCCACCCCTCCCAGTTCCCTCTCCAAAACCTCCTCGACCGTTTTCAAACGATTTGTAACCGATTGCACCGATCATTGCAGACACCTAAAATATCCCGTTTCGAATAACTAGGTTTTCGCGCCTGCGGTTTCATGACAGATCCGCTATTGCTGGACAGGATTAGATAATGAAGTTCATGTCAGAATGAGGAATGGATGATGCATTGATGTTGGTTGGGGTACATATAGCTAACCCTAAGTTTTGTACCCCCTAAGACAAACCTCACTATAGGCTACAACATTTGACACACCCCCATAGCCTAAGTGAGGGGTGTCTAGCAGAACCAAACGAGTACGGTCACAAGACCAGTCCAAGAAACGAAGCTCAGGGTGGATCACAACGTCACCACACAGTCTGAGCACAAACAACAGTGGCCACAAGGCCAGTCCAAGAAGTAACAGAGGTATATAGAAAGCAAAGTAAACAGTACACTCAAGCCTAAGCAACACGAGAACCAGTGTCAACAAGGCCTAACTGCACACAGCACCTCTGGTGGTCACAAGGCGGAAGCACCTTGGTGAAGATGTCTGCAGTGTTGGCCTCGGACTCCACAAACTCAAAGCGAGCCTGTCCACGCCTCTGCAACTCTCGCAGAAGAAAGTACCTGACGTGAATGTGCTTCACTCTGCTCTCCAGTCGTGGCTCTCGACAAAGGAGAATAGACGCCTTGTTGTCAGTGAACAAGGTCGGTGCAGAGCTCGGCCGCTCACCAAGGTCGGTGAGCAAGAAGGTCAACCAACGCAGCTCCTGTGCCGCCATGGCACCAGCGTAGATCTCAGCCTCAGCTGTAGAGGTCGAGACCGAAGAGGAGCGCGTGGACCGCCAGGAAACAGCTCCAGAACCCAGGCTGAAACAGTACCCCTGAGTAGACCTGTGAGTCTCAGCGTCGTCAGCGTAAGAGGAGTCACAGTGACCAGTAAGTACGACAGACTGCTGCCCTCCAAGAACTAGCCCCACGCCTGACGTCGTCGCTAGGTACTTCGCCACCCTCACAGCTGCTGTCCAGTGAACAGGACGGTGTCTCCCTGGCGCAACAAAGCGCGCAAGAACGCTGAGAGGGAAGGCGAGGTCCGGGCGAGTACAAGTCATCAGGTACATGAGGCAACCCACAAGCTCTGCGTAGGGACCACTAGGCTCGAACGGCTCGTCAGGAAAGGGTCCAGTGAGTCTGTGGTCAACAGCAAGAGGTGTGCGCTGTACTGTGGAGTGCTGAAGCCCGAACCGCTGAAGGACCTGCTGCACCATGTGCGACTGTGAAAGTGTAATGGTGCGAGCAGCTCTGTCCCTGGTGATCTGCAGGCCAAGGTAGTGGCGCAGCTCACCAAGATCAGTGCACGTGTGTCTCTTCTGCAGTTCGGACTTCACGTGTGCCAAAGCAACCCTGTCAGGGGTGGCGAAAACAAGGTCGTCAACGTAGACCAGAACAAAGAAAGGTGTGGGGCCACGACGAACGAACAGCGACGGGTCAGCAGAAGACGGCTGGAACCCAAGGTCAGACAGGGTAGAACGCAGGGTGTCGTGCCACTCACGAGGAGCCTGACGAAGACCGTAAACCGGTCGCCTCAGCCTCCACTGGGTCCCAGGAGGGAAAGAGCCAGTGAAGGCAGAGGGACGACGCAACCAGACCTCCTCATGAAGACTGCCCTGAAGGAAAGCAGTAGAGAAGTCGAGAGAGTGTAACTCGTAGTCTCTCTGTGCTGCTACGTGTAGTAACACCCGAAGAGTGGTCATCTTCGGGGTGGGCGCGAAGGTCTGAAAGAAGTCAACTCCCTCGCGCTGACTGAAACCTCTAGCCACGTAGCGCGCCTTGAAGACCGGAGGAGATCCCGGTGGCCGCTTCACCCTGTAGATCCACATGCCGTCGACTACGTTCGCCCCCGGAGGGGGAACCTCATCGACGTAGGTGCCTGTGGATCTGTAGGAGGCCATCTCTGCGTCCATGGCAGCTCTCCACTGAGAGGCCCAAGGCCCTGACACTGCCTCAGCGTAAGTGCGAGGAGTCGGAATGTCAAGGGCGTCGGGGTCACCCTCAGGGGCGAGGAGCATGGCACAGAGATGAGGGGAAGCGGCCGCCAGGAACTCTAGCTCAAACTGCCTGTCCTCTAGGGCGTCACAGCCAAGGGCAGACACACCCCCGACGGCCAGAGGACTGGAAGGAGGAGCTGCCACAAGAGCGGTGGCGAAGTCAAGGCGGCGGGTAGAGGCAAACTCAGTGACTGCGGCAGTAAGAGCGGACACAGAGGACACAGAGGCACGAGGGTGGGTAACAAGAGAGGCGAGAACACGAGAGAGAACAGGACGGTACGTGCGGTAGTAGTCAGTGACAGGAGAAGGAAGCGACACAGTGAGGGCCGACTCAGGAGGAGACGGAAGCACAGACGGAGACGGACGAGGTGGACGAGAACAAAGGAAGGCTGTACGAAGGTCAGTGAAGGGAACAGGAGACGAGGGACGAGCACGAGGGGAGCGACGAGAGGCCCAAGTCTGAGAAGGAGGAGGAGACAACGAAGACTGAGAACGAGGGAAAACAGCGGGAGAGGGGTCAGGAGGAGGAAGCGGAGGACCAGAGACGGGAGGAGAGGGGGAGGAGGAAGGAGAGGGAGACGGGAGACCAAGGGTCCGAAGACCCGAGACAGGAGGAGGAGACGGCAGCAGCTGCTGCTGCTGCTGCTGCTGCTGCTGCCGCGGCTGCTGTGGCTGCTGCTGCTCCAGCGGCTGCTGCCTCTGCTGCTGCTCCTGCTGCTGCTCCTGCTGCTGTCGCTCCTGCTCCTCGAGCTGCTGCAACTCTCTCTCCTCTCTCTCCAACTCCAGCTGCTCCTCACGAGCACGGCGAACACGAGCCTGGAACCTGGTCGGGTAGGGGTGGGGGGAAGGAGTAGTGTCCGGGGCAGCGGCAGCCCCAGAGTCGACCTCCGAAGCACCAAGCACACCACCCCCAGAGGCAGCACCAACACCAGCTCCAGACCCAGGCTCTCCAGAAACCGAAGGGACACCCTCACCCCCAGACGCAGCACCCCCAGACTCCGCACCAGCACCCCCAGACTCCGCACGACCAGTACCAGCCCCCGGAAGACAAGAGTCCTCTGCAACCCGCGGCTCAGCTCCAACTCCAGCACCCCCAGAACCAGAGACCTGTACAGGGACAGTCGCAGGACCAACCTCCCGAGAGGGAGCACCTGCAGGAGGCGGCGAGGAAGACTGTGGGGAGGGAGGCTGTACAGGGGGGGCTACCGAAGGGGGAGGGCTAGCCTGAGACACACCAGACGGGGCTGGACCAGGGGGGGGAGGCTGTACCGGGGGAGCAGGCGGGGGAGCGGCTGTCAGGAAGAGGGGGGGAGGAGGAACCAGGAGACCTCGACTGGGGTACCTGACGTAGTACGGGGTGGACTCCTCGAAACGGACGTCACGGGAGTCAAAGAACCGGTGAGAGGGAGGGTGGTAAAAGGTGAAGTCAGAGGAGTCCTCAGGGAAACCAAGGAAGACACAAGGAACGGCGCGAGGCGAGAGCTTGTCCGCGGAGGTGTCGCGGACAAGAGCCAAGCACCCCCAGACACGAAACCTCGACGCGACACCAGGGGACCCTGTCCAAAGACTGGTCGGTGAAGCCTCCGGCCGAGAGACGCGTGGCCAGAGGTTCAGCTGGTGCGCGGCGTACCTGACTGCGTATGGCCACAGGAAATGGGGGGCACGGGCGTGAGTCAAGGAGGTGCGGGCAATCTCCATGACCAGGCCTATGCGACGCTCAGCAACCCCATTCTGCTGTGGGGACTCCGGAAGCGTCCAGGACTGACGAATGCCCTGTTCGCGACAGAATCCAGCGAGAATGCCGGAGCGAAACTCGCCCCCGCGGTCGGAGTGGAGACAGCTGACACGACGACCACGAGTGTCCTGGGTGGTAAGCAACCACCTGATCAGCGTAGAAGTCACCTCAGACTTCCTCGCCAGGGGGAACACTGTGGTATAGCGGGAGTAGTCGTCAACGACCACCAAAAAGAAACGCTCACGCTCAGGGCCAGGGCAAGGAGAGGGGCCCCAGACGTCCAAGTGCAGCGTCTCAAAAGGCTCGGTGGCCGGACGAAGGGAGGAGGAGTGAGGGGTGGCACGCAGCCTACCCTCGACGCAAGGACCGCACGGTGGTGCAAGGGACGGCGGCAGCGACGGCAAGACACGCGGGAGACCTAAGACCAGACGCTGACTAGACATAGCACGCAGACGTGGAAGAGAAGGGTGTCCCATCCGGTGGTGCCACAGAACGGTGGGGTGGGCAAGCGACCGACAGGAGCAAGACGCAGCGACTGGACTGGACGCGACAACCTGAGGGGACGGAACCACCTGGTGAGACGCAGGGAGGAGACTAGGGGGAGGGACAGGAACTGGGAGGAGTGGCTGCTGCGACGGCGGCCGCTGTGGCTGCGGCTGCTGCTGCTGCCGCTGCTGAGGCTGCTGCTGCTGCTGCTGCAGTCGCTGCTGAGCGCGCGGGCCAGTGTGAAGAGTGTAGAGACCGGAGCCCGGCTCAGCAGCAAAAGTGGCGAGAGGCTGGTAAGAGTCCCCGTCAACACACACCGCAGTCTCTCCAGAAGGCTCAAACCACACACCCACGTGCTGACTCACAAGGGGTCGCACGCCCACCAAGTTCCGGGAGAACGAGGGGACGTGAAACCCAGTGAGAGACCCAGAAGGAGCAGCCGGACACGGCAAGGTGGTAGTGTGACGCGCGGTGACTGGTCCCGAAGTGGGATCAGCCAGCGCCACAGAAACAGGCGCAGGAAGAGGCGTAAGTGTCGTGCTGTCACGAAAGAAGCAGTGAGAGGCTCCAGAGTCCAGCGTGAACGACAGCGAACCGTCCTCTGAGGTAGCCGCTGGACTAGAGTCTACACAAGAACCTACACTAGCAACAGGCAACTGAGCAAGGCTAGCACCTAAGCTAACAACACCAGAGTAAGCAGAGTCAGAAACACTAGAGTCAACAACAGCATACATAGCATGAGGAGCACCAATCAGATCAACTAACTGCTCAGCAGACATGCCCCACAGAGCGGAGCCGTAGCGCTGAACCAGAGGAAGCCAGTCAAGGGCAGGACCGCCAACCCCGTAGGCCAACCGGACCGTGTCAGTGAGCTGAGCAAAGCACTGACCAGGGGGGTGAAAGCGGCCACAAGGGTGGCCCCGACGAGGACCTGTCAGAACCTGATAGGTGCAGGGAGGGTAAGCAGCACCACGCTGGGGCTGACGCAGCCCCGACCCCGGAGCCAGCTGCTGACGCTGCTGCTGCTGAGGCTGCTGGGAGGAGAGGGGCTGCTGCTGCTGCTGAAGCCGCTGCTGACGCTGAGCCTGGTACCACGCCGCTGCTCCACCTAGCGGGGCCGGCAGTACAGGAGACGACTGACGAGCTCGGGTGTCGCCACCACCAGCAGGCGCAGTGGAGTCACCAGCCGCTGCACGAGAGGTCTCTCCAGACGCTGCACTCCCACCACCGCCAGTCGCAACAGCACCCCCACTACCTCCGCTACCTCCGCCTCCACCTCCACCAGAACCACCTTTCTTGCCCCCCTTGCCGCGGGACCGCGACGCAGTCGTAACAGCAGCTGCAGTCGCGTCAGTAGCGGCAGTGGCAAGAGAGGCAGTGAAGGTGGGTAACTGCGGGACTGTGCACCCGTGGAAGAGTGGGGGGGGCACAGCACCAGAGGCGGCAGCTACCGAGCGAAGGTTGCTCTCGACGTCCTTGAGCGCAGACTCAAGGACCTCAACTGTCAGCTCACTAGGGTGCTTCAGCAGGAGCGCGTCACGTACGGAGGCAAGGCGGTCAGGGAGGCTAGTGGCGATGAAATAGATAGTAATCGCCATGGGGGGAGGAAGCAGTGCAAGCTGTGCCTCAGTGCAAGCAGCGCGGTAACTAGCGTCGAGCGAGCGGAGGTGAGCGATCAAGTCAGCAGAGCGCTCAAACGAGGCGAGATCAGGAAACAGGAACGGGAGGAAAAGACGGCCAAGAGAGACAGTAGCGGGAGTAGAGTAGCGGGCCTTAATCGCAGTGAGGTACGCAGCAGCGGTGCGAACCTGAGTGAAGTGGACCTCCTCTGACTCAGGGAGGAGGCTGCTGAGTGCGATGCAGGCCGCAGCGTCACGCGACGTCCAAGCCGTCCTGTCAGCGCGCTGACGGGCAAAGCGAGCCGTAGCAGCATCGTCAGGGGCAGGACCTAAAGCGGCAGGCTCGGGGGGCTCGGGGAGGTCACCAGTAGCGTGCGACCAGAGGGTCTCGCCCCCCTGGACTTGACTCTCTAACAGACGGCGAGCGCGAAGGAGCCAGACGGAAAAGTCAAGAGGTCTGCCGTCAGCGTCGAAACGAAGAACTCGCGGAGTCGCCATAGCGAAAACTAACGCGAACGAGCAGGCGAGTAACAGCAGGAGGTAAGAGGCAAATTAGGGTTCAGGTGGGACTTAGTCGCAGCGGAAGAGCGGGCTAGAGCGACGGGCCAGGGCGTAGGGTCGACGGGACGGGGGAAAGGGCGGGCACGATGCGACGGGGCAGGGCGACGCGACGGGGGAGGGCGACGCGACGGGGTAGGGAGACGGGACGGGGCGGCGGGACGGGGCAGGGCGACGGGACGGGACGGGGACGGGACGGGGACGGGACGGGGCAGGGGCGACGGGACGGGACGGGGCGACGGGACGGGACGGGGCAGGGCCGCGGGACGGGACGGGACGGGACGGGACGGGGCAGGGCGACGGGACGGGACGGGGACGGGACGGGGCAGGGGCGACGGGACGGGACGGGGCGACGGGACGGGACGGGGCAGGGCGACGGGACGGGGCAGGGGCAACGGGACGGGGCAGGGCGACGTGACGGGGGGAAAGGGCGCGACGCGACGGTGGGAAAGGGCGCGACGCGACGGGGGGAAAGAGCGCGACGCGACGGGGGGAAAGGGCGCGACTCGACGGGGGGGAACGGGCGCGACGCAACGGGGGAAAAGGGCGCGACGTGACGGGGGGGAAAGGGCGCTAGGCGACGGGGGGAAGGGCGCTAGGCTCGGCACTAGGCGCGGTAACAACGGAACCGGTACGAACGAGAGGTAGGATCAGGCTCGGGAGATACGAACGGAGAACGGAGGAACGGGATCCCACAGGATCCTAACCTAACTGATACCATGTCAGAATGAGGAATGGATGATGCATTGATGTTGGTTGGGGTACATATAGCTAACCCTAAGTTTTGTACCCCCTAAGACAAACCTCACTATAGGCTACAACATTTGACAGTTCAACCCTAGCTCGTGGAGACCTTTCGAACTATACACGCCAGAAATTGGCGTTGAGAACAACATGTTGTTGTAAGCACTTCATATGATTAAATATTTTTTTTGAAAGTGTGTAACACTTTCTAAAAATGCGTATTGTGAAAGCGCAGCTGACTGCATCGCAGCAAGGCAGCGGCGAATTACAATTCGCCGAGTACACAACGAGGGTTGGAGGCCACGTCTTCATTTGGAACTTGCAATTCCACTCCCCACCCACCCACCCTAGTCAAATACGAAACATGTATAATCTATAGTTGGACAAGAATGTTGTAATTGCTGCAATTGTAATGAAGCACGATGCCTTAGCAAGAACAAAAAGCAAACTTTCTCAATGTTTAGTTCTTATCCGTTTCAACATCTGCCAGCCACCTCTATCTGGCAAACAAGGCAGGTACATCTGTAATGAGGTACATCGGTGCCTAGAACAAACTTATTACAGGCTCGTAATATTACCCATTCGTCTCTAATGACATGACTGTTTCTTTTATGATAAACATAACCTCCTTCACCTGATTCCTTTAGTCACCTCGTAAACCCAGCTTTTCCTGCATCACAGCAACTGCATCGTTCTTGTCTACAAACGTTTCTGAAGCCAGAAACGGGCGGCAGTTCTTGTCACTACCTGGCCGCACGAGGCTCTCGTGGATGAAGCTCATCTCGCAGCAATGCCAGCACTGCGGGTTGTACTCGATGCTAAACATGCGATACCCAAGCTTCTCTAACGTGTAAACGAGCGGCAGGGTGACTTGGGGCAGGTTCATTCTGGTGGAGGGACGGAGGGCAAGTGAGACAGGGAGAGGGAGAGAGAAGCAACGAAGAGTGTGGGGAGCATGGGATGGAGTGGGAGGGTGGCCTGAGAACAATTGCATTCTGGTAGAAGGAATGAGGACGAAAGAGATCACTTGCGTTCTTGTGCACCCAGCTTGTCCTTGTGGATTATGCTTGCCCTTTTGGAAGCAAAAGTCACTGTTGCGACTTGATCAAGGTATGTGCTTTAAGCCGAAACTCGTCCAACATCTGTGGGTTGAGTCTGCTCACTCGTACAACACATGGATCACAACCAGACACCATTACTCACTTGTGAAACTCGACCAAGATTTGTCCGAACGGCAAGGTCCCCCCGTGCACACTCAGCTGCGCCGCCGCATTCCCATTCGCCGCCCCAATCTCCGGAATCAGCGCCTCCTCACACCCCTCGCAGTCAATCTTGAAAATGTCCACGTATGAATGATTCAACATCTCCATGATGCCTCCTAGCGTCTTGAACTGCATGGCAGGGAACTTGGTGGTGTAGTTTTGGAGGGAGGAGTTTGCAGAGAGGCCAATGGGGTAGAAGTGGAGGCAGGAGACGTTTTGCATGCGGGCGGCGGTGGCGGGAACGAGGAACGGATCGAACGTGTGCGGCTGCACGTGCAGAAGCTTGTAGATGGACTCTTCGAATGAGTACTGCCCGAAGCTCCCAATGCTGGAAACGGGAAGGGGAGGGTAGGCACAGAAAGTGGATGACAACCGTTTACGCAATCACTCACATGCATCTACACGCTCACCTACACACTCACCTACGTTCGTCAAATTGCACATACCCTCCTGCCCTCCTCACTACGCACACTCCCCACAGCCCTCACTTGTCATGTACCCCTCCCCCCTCCCCTCTCACCTGTACACGACAGGGTCCTTTTGAATGGCTCCTGGCAGCAGGCAAGTCCACTGCGGTTGGTGGTGAGCGGGGGGGGAGGGGGGGGGGAGGAAGAGGGTGGGGTGGGCAGAGGGATATGGGTGGGGTTGAGAGATTTAGGCGTGAGTTGAGAGAGATAGGCGTGGGTGGAGTGAGACAGGGCGGCAGCAGGCAACTCCATTGCGGTAGTTGGTAAGGTGGGGGAAAAGGGGTGAGGAACGGGGAGTAGGGTGGGTGGATGGAGATTGGGGTGGGTATAGGGAGTTTAAAAAGTTTGCTGCAACAAGCTAGAGTTCTATGTCTCACCTTTCCGCCATCCCCCCACTCCCCAATGCATTCCTTCCCCAGGCACGCGACTCACCTCTCCACTCCCCATCCCTCACTCTTCTCCGGACCCCCTCCCCCTCTCGCCCCCCTTGGTTCCGGTTGAACTCACCTTTCCCCCGTCGCCCCACTCCCCAATGCGCTCGTTCGCCGGGCACGGGTAGGTGGGGATGAGCACGAGAGTTTTCATTATGACATCTGTCATCGATGCTGGTGGCGGGTACAAAGTTCCCTTGCACGCCTTCCGTCTCAGCACAAGGTTCTCCTGTGCGTGGGATGGGGGGGAGTGGGAGGTGGAGGGCGAACGGGAATTTTATAATTCAACTGAAAAAAACGCAAGGACTAGCGAAATCTGGGAAACAGATTACGCGAAAGGATAGGAGAGAGTCGAAAACGCCAGTTCGCCAAAAATGATAACAAGAAAAAAGGAAAAGGCTCGGAAACGAAAACTCACCCAGTAATTCTCCTCTGCACGGCATACAGCCGCGTCAATGCCGCTCATGCTCGGAAACAGAAATGCAGCCCATCCGAGGCTAGGTGGCTGGTACGGAAGCGACCCTGCCGAGCCTCCGCCGCTGCTCCAGCCGCTGGAGAGCAGGCCGGGATTCGACTGAAATGCGAGGTTAATGGGGATGACTATAGCGAGTATGATAGCGAACGGGATGACATAAGGACGGATGGTGCTACCGACTTGTTCGCTTATAGTGCGTAGTGATTGTAACGCGGGCTCGGCCATGGTACGAAAGGTGTTCAGAGCTGGCTCGGCTCTGGCGGGTAAGTCTGACAGGAATTTTTCAGCCATTTTTTCAAGCTGCCAAGCTCTAAAAATATCTCTGAGTATAATCCACGCGACTTTATGGCTTGACGAAGAGCTGCTGGCGCTGAAGACAAGAGCGGAAACGGCGAGCTAGTTAATAATCACGGCGTACTTGAGTATTCTATACTCAGGTAGGCTAATCAAATCTCCAGTTGAAAAATTCAGGAGTCGAGACTACAGAAACAGTTATATGACTTCAGCATTTGAGATGTATAGGCTACGAAACATCAGAATGAATTTGTTGCGTCAGAACCTGTCGCGCCAAAACTCGGACAAAGAAGCACTTCAGGAGCTAAGAAAAAAACATCGTGCATTAGGCGACGATAAAAGTAAATTCGTGCCTCGACAAACAGCGTCAGTTATCCAAGATACTCACGCAGCCATGAAACGTAATTACACTGCAATCTGAAAAGGCAGCCATGGATTTATGGATAGAGTTCAGTGAATGTGGGGGGGATACAGTATTCTGTATGTTGCCTTGCCAAGTTGTCATCCAATGAGCATTTGTGTCAGCGGGTTGGCAGGGCAGAAGCAGGAGGTTTTGGCGGGCTTTTCTTGGTCAGCACCCACCGCCTTTCTTGTGCACGCAGCCCAACCCAAGAGCCAAACGGTCAAAAGGCCGAGATGCACAAAAAGCAGGGCTGTTGATTGGTCAGGACTGTCGGTAAGGTTTTAGGGGAAACCCCCTTTGGTATTACCCCGGTTTTAGGGTCAGGACTGTCGGGCTTTCTCGGGATTTCGATATAAGGGTGAAGGGGATGAAGTTACGAGGAGTTGGTGGAAAAAAAACATCTGAATCACTTTATTTCATGGTATAAGCTTCTCTCGCTATCTACGTACTATCGAGGTCAAACAGTCTGAAGGAGCTTGAATAGGACCAAGCCAGCCTTAATCAATGAGCTGTTCGCATTACGTCAGATTATAGCATGGATGGTCGGTTTGACGGTTGCTCTCATTGTCATCCAAAACTGCATTCAACCTACTCATTGGCTTGCCACACGGTTGAAACCTTGCCTTCATAGCTGTATGGCTCCAGGAATCCGTCACCATCTGCCATATACGCTACGGTACTACGCAGAGTGAGAATTTACAAATTGATAACACCTCACAAAACATGTAATCATACAGCAGAATCATTGTACTGCGACATTTCTGTTAGAAATTGTATTTCTTTATATAACTGCATATTAGTATAGCTAGTGTAGTATGTATTCTCTTGTTGGTGGTATACCCCTCCTGACCACCTTCCCTAACCCTATATCATGTATCTCTCTCACTAGTCCAACCCCTTCCTTTGGCCAAACTTCTCTCCATCCAAACCCTAAGTTCCTAGCTCTCTAAGTTCCTAGTCCTTACCTTCTTAACATGGTACAGAGCAGGTTCTTTCCCGGAACCTTCCTTTTTTTTAAAGAATTATGGGCCCGCCCGTACAACAGCGCGAAATGCGCTATTTTTTCTCGTCGCGCCCGTTGCGCCCGTCGCCCGTCACCCGTCGCTGCCTTGCCCGTCACGCCCGTCGCTGCGTTGCCCGTCGTGCCCGTCGCTGCCCCGATTCCCGTCCCCCGCGGCCCCCCGTTTCGACGCCCCGCGGCCCCCCGTTCCGTCGCCAGCGCCCGCGCCAGCCCGGACCGCAGGCGCCGCCGCCAGCGTGGCCCGTCAGCGCGGACGCCACCACCGCGGCCAGCCGCCACCGCCAGCGCCAGCAGCAGCTACCGCCAGCGCCAGCAGCAGCCAGCCGCCCCACCGCGGCCAGCCGCCCGCGCCAGCGCCAGCAGCAGCTACCGCCAGCGCCAGCCGCCCGCGCCAGCGCCAGCAGCAGCTACCGCCAGCGCCAGCCGCCCGCGCCAGCGCCAGCAGCAGCTACCGCCAGCGCCAGCAGCAGCTACCGCCAGCGCCAGCAGCAGCTACCGCCAGCGCCAGCAGCAGCTACCGCCAGCGCCAGCAGCAGCTACCGCCGCCCTGCCCCCTCCCGCCCGCCCTCCCTTCCACTGCTTCCGTCGGGGGGGGGGGGAGGAGGGGGAGATGTGGGGGTGGCGGGTGTGAGGTTGTGAGGAGCCAGCACCTCCTCCCTCCCTTCCCTCTTCCTCTCTCCCTGCAGCACTTGTTGCTGTAGGGGGGGGGAGGAGAGAGAGGGTAAGGGGGGATGAGAGAGGTTAAGGGGGATGAGAGAGGTTAAAAGGGGGGAAGAATGAGAGAGAGAGAGAGAAAGGGTGTCTTCTTTCCTGTTTTTTACTTTCGTAATGTTTTCTCGTGGTTCGTTCCTTTTCTCCGTCGTTTCTGGGCGTGGTCACCCAGAGTCGCGCACACCGGGCATCCACTGCGGGGGTTAAACCGCAGGCGGGCATTCCATCGTGTGTTGTATCGGTGGGCCCAGCTGCGGCACGGTGACGACTGCACTTAGGGTAGAGCGCCTCTCATTGGCTATGCTTGTATGCAGTTAAGGGGGGATGTTAGAAATTGTATTTCTTTATATAACTGCATATTAGTATAGCTAGTGTAGTATGTATTCTCTTGTTGGTGGTATACCCCTCCTGACCACCTTCCCTAACCCTATATCATGTATCTCTCTCACTAGTCCAACCCCTTCCTTTGGCCAAACTTCTCTCCATCCAAACCCTAAGTTCCTAGCTCTCTAAGTTCCTAGTCCTTACCTTCTTAACAATTTCTAAGATCATTAGCATACTTTACAATCATGGACAGGGGTGCTAGTGCCATATATGCTTAACCTCCTCCTGAACCCAGCTTTTCCTGCATCACAGCATCTAAATCTTCTTTAATTGCAAACACTTCTGAAGCCAGAAACGGGTGGCAGTTCTTGTCACTACCTGGCCGCACAAGGCTCTCGTGAATGAAGCTCATCTCACAGCAACGGGCGCACTGCTGGTTGTACTCTATGCTGAACATGCGATACCCAAGCTTCTCCAACGTGTATACGAGTGGCAGGATGACCTGGGGCAGGTGCATTCTGGTGGAGGGAGGGAGGGAGCAAGTAAGCACGTGACAGAGGGAGAGAGAGGGGGTCGCAAGTGAGGGTGGAGAATAGAATTAAAGTTAGGAACAGCAGTCTTTGAATTTTCTTGGCTGCACCGCCAGTGCAAGCGCATCCCATTTTTAACATACCAACCAGTCCCACACCCAGTTCTCCCATGATGCTTTTTCCTTTCATTGGACTCACTTGTGAAACTCAACCAGAATTTGTCCAAACGGCAGCGTGCCCCCGTGAACACTCAGCTGCGCCGCTGCATTTCCATTCGCCGCCCCGATCTCCGTTATAAGCGCCTCCTCACACCCCTCACAGTCAATCTTGAACACATCCACGTATGAATGATTCAACATCTCCATGATGCCTCCTAGTGTCTTGAACTGCTTTTGAGGGAACTTGGCGTGGTAGTTTTGAAGGGAGGAGTTTGCAGAGAGGCCGATGGGGTAGAAATGGAGGGAAGAGACGTTTTGCATGTGGGTGGCGGTGACGGGAGCGAGGAACGGGTCAAACGTGTGGGACTGCACGTGGAGAAGCTTGTAGATGGAGTCTTCGAATGAGTACTGCCCGTGACTTCCAATGCTGGAAACGGGATGAGCACAGAGAGTGGGAGAGTCAGCACGTGGGAGGAAAAACTTTTTGATGGGAGGATGGGACGAAGGAGAAAGGATTGCAGAGAGTCTGCCTGGGTGGAAGGAGGGACGAGAGGTTGTTTGCTATAAGGGGCCTCAAAAACAGAAAGGAGTGCAGAGAGATTGATGGTGTGGAAGTGGAGGGAGAAAGACCGGTCAACTGACGATGCCGCTAATTTCCATTATCCCCGCGAATACAGCAATGTACACGACATTGTCCTCACCTCCCTCGCCTACCCCACCCCTACCCTCCCCTTCTTTTCCCCCCCTCACCTGTACACGACAGGGTCCTTCTGAATGGCGCCTGGCAGAAGGCAAGTCCACTGTGGGGATCAGGAAGAGGAAGGGGGCGAGTTGGAGGAGATTAGGGTGGGTAGAGGGAGATCGGGGTGGGTAAAGGGAGATTGGGGTGGGTAGAGGGAGTTGGAAGGTATTGCTGCAGCAAGATAGAGTTCAAATTAAAGGCTCCACAGGGCACAGGAGCAAATTAATCGCTTCTTAGTCTCACCTTCCCGCCGTCCCCCCACTCCCCAATGCGCTCGTTCGCCGGGCACGGGTACGTGGGGATGAGAACAACGGTCTTCATCATGACAGCTGACATCCATTTAGGTGTCGGATACAATGCTCCCTTGCACGCCTTCCGTCTCAGCACAAGGTTCTCCTGGGCGCGGGGCGGGGGGGAGAGAGAGGTGGAGTGTGGGGGGGTGTGGGGGGGTGTGGGGGAGTGTGGGGGGGTGTTTTCATCATTCAACTCAAGAAGACGTGGTGATGACCACAAGTGTCTTCGTGGCGACAGCTGGGGAATGAAAACGCGGAAGAATAGGAGAGACTCGAGAACGCCAGTTCACCAAGCAAGATTTGCCGTTGGTACAGAAGAAAAGAAAAGGGAGAATGTCGCGTCAATGACACGCATGCTTGAAAAATGAAGCGAACCAGTAAACGCCAGTAAAGAAAGGAGAAAAGGCTTAGAGTCGAGAACAAACCCAGTAATTCTCCTCTGCACGGCATATAGCTGCGTCAATGCCGCTCATGCTGGGAAACAGAAATGCAGCCCATCCGAGGCTAGGTGGCTGGTACGGAAGCGACGCTGCCGAGCCTCCGCCGCTGCTCCAGCCGCTGGAGAGCAGACCAGGGTTCGACTGAAACGCCAGGTTGATGGGGATGACTATAGCGAGGATGACGGCGAAAGGGATGACGTATGGACGAATGGTGATACTGATCTGTTCGCTAAAAGTGCGTATTGCTTGTAATGCGGGCTCGATCATGGTACGAAGGGTGTTTACAGCTGGCTCGCTTCTGACTGGTTGGTCTGAAAGGATCTTGTCGGCCATCTTAGGAGACACGACCTCTTAAAACGGCTACTGAATGTAGTCCACGCGACTCGACGACTTTGGAAACTGACGGTCCTGATGACAGGCAGGAACGGCGAGCTAGTGTACGGTCACCGTCAGTTTGGTGTACTTCAATGTGATGTAAGACCTTCACTGTTTCAGTTAGATAATTGCAGGACTCCTACTCGGAGTAGAGGCGACAGGGTCAGTTCAGGGCTTCAGAAAGAGAGCTGCATTGGTAAAGGTCTGAATGCAGACAAGTTGCATGGCGCAAGGACGAGTTCTAGCGTCTGCCAGTGAAAGTGTTGAGTCGGAAAAAAACTGGGACAATGTACACTAGCCGTGGAGCTCGAAATCCAAGGCCGTGGCACAAAAGCCGTGCAGCCGTCCAGCCGTGCTCGAAATCCAATCAGAAGCCGTGCAGCTCAAATACAGCATAACTATTTAATATTGAAAAACGCACAAGCAGCCATGGAATGCTATCACTAGGACCTGAAATAAGGAAACTGGAAATGTGCATTCATGGCGAAGACCCAACTCTGTTCAGAAGTCACTTGTCATGAAGTCAGGAAGAAATGTCGGAAAGAATTGCCTTCTCGTCACATCAGCCATGAAGTCGAAGAGGTTCGTTTCGACCAACCCTCGACGATTTGGTCCGCGCTAATTTATACTCGGTGCAGTCTGTTTGTTGCAGTCTGTTTGTTGCAGTCTGTTTGTTGAATCTTTCGTGCGGTTTTGTACGATGTTGGTTTCTGGTGGGGTAAGACTCGCGGGTGGGAGTGGATGTGTGGAAGTGGTTGTTCAAGTGAGCTTTTGTGTCAGTCAGCAGACAAAATATTTTGGCGGGCTTTTCCTGGTCCGCATCTACCGCCTTTTCTCGCACTTCGCCACCAGTCCGGTTGGGTGATTTCAAAGCAGGGCTGTCGATTGGTCTGGGACCAAAACACCGCTTTGCGACAGTCAGGTGTTCACCAATACAAAATATGCCACGTCTGTACAAGGGCATCCACATTCATTGGGTTACACAGGTTCTAATTTATCTCCTTTCTACCAGGAGCATACAGCAACACCTCACAAAACATACAACTCTTATGAGTTTCAAACTATGAACAAGTTAAATACCACATACCGTCATCACCCGGATATACCCCAGGTGGGAGTAAAAAAAACCTAGAAAAATGGTGGGTGGGCTTATAATGTGGTAAATTTTATAACCCCATGGGCTAAATAAATGACACTTATGGAATTCTCACTTGCAAGCATTGGAATGTAGATTTCACCATTGCGGATTCATGTCAGAATGAGGAATGGATGATGCATTGATGTTGGTTGGGGTACATATAGCTAACCCTAAGTTTTGTACCCCCTAAGACAAACCTCATTATAGGCTACAACATTTGACACACCCCCATAGCCTAAGTGAGGGGTGTCTAGCAGAACCAAACGAGTACGGTCACAAGACCAGTCCAAGAAACGAAGCTCAGGGTGGATCACAACGTCACCACACAGTCTGAGCACAAACAACAGTGGCCACAAGGCCAGTCCAAGAAGTAACAGAGGTATATAGAAAGCAAAGTAAACAGTACACTCAAGCCTAAGCAACACGAGAACCAGTGTCAACAAGGCCTAACTGCACACAGCACCTCTGGTGGTCACAAGGCGGAAGCGCCTTGGTGAAGATGTCTGCAGTGTTGGCCTCGGACTCCACAAACTCAAAGCGAGCCTGTCCACGCCTCTGCAACTCTCGCAGAAGAAAGTACCTGACGTGAATGTGCTTCACTCTGCTCTCCAGTCGTGGCTCTCGACAAAGGAGAATAGACGCCTTGTTGTCAGTGAACAAGGTCGGTGCAGAGCTCGGCCGCTCACCAAGGTCGGTGAGCAAGAAGGTCAACCAACGCAGCTCCTGTGCCGCCATGGCACCAGCGTAGATCTCAGCCTCAGCTGTAGAGGTCGAGACCGAAGAGGAGCGCGTGGACCGCCAGGAAACAGCTCCAGAACCCAGGCTGAAACAGTACCCCTGAGTATGTCAGAATCACTAGGCAAGAAATGAATGAACTAGCAGAATTTTGGGTACAAATATGAAACCCTAGTTGGGGTTGTACCCCATATTGGCTACCCCACTACAGCCTACAAGCATAATACAGTTTAACACACCCCCATAGGCAAAGTGGGGGAGAACAAAGGGTCACAAGACCAGTCCAGCAAAGCAAAACAAAGCCCAGGGTGGATCACAACGTCACCACACTCCGAGCACAAGTAAAGGCCACAAGGCCAGTTCACATGCAGTGCTAGATATAGTACAAGACAAGCAACACAGTGATCAAAACCTAGCAAGCAAGCAACAAGATATATATAAAGTACAGTACAAAGAATGTCAAGCAGTGAGCAAGTGAGGAAACGTGGACACAAGGCCTAAAGAAGTACAGTGCCGCTGATGATCACTAGGCGGGAGCGCCTTGGTGAAGATATCAGCAGTGTTGGCCTTCGAGTCCACGTACACAAGTCGAAGCTGACCGCGCTGCTGAAGCTCTCGAGCAAGAAAGTAGCGAAGAGCAATGTGCTTCGTCCTGTGCTCCAGTCTGTGCTCCTGACACAAGGCAAGAGCCGCCTTGTTGTCACCGTACAGAACTGGAGGAGAACTAGGCCGCTCTCCCAAGTCAGTCAGCAGGTAGGTGAGCCAGCGTAACTCCTGTGCAGCCATGGCTGTGGCGTAGATCTCAGCCTCACAACTAGAGCCGAGAACAGAGGAAGAGCGGGTGGACCGCCACGAGACAGAACCAGAGCCAAGGCTGAAGGTGTAACCCTGTGACGACCGCTGCGTAGCCAGGTCGTCCACCCAAGAGGCGTCCGAGTGACCAGTGAGGACAACTCTGTCGCGTCCTCCAAGCACCAGCCCCATGCCTGATGTACTGCACAGGTAACGCAGCACCCTCTTAGCAGCCTCCCAGTGCTCTCGCCTGTGTCTCCCAGGCGCAACGTAACGAGCAAGGATGCTAAGAGGGTACGCGAGGTCAGGTCGCGTGCAAGTCATCAGGTACATGAGGCAGCCTACAAGCTCTAGGTACGGGCCACTCGGCTCTACGGACTCGTCCGAAGGTGGAGCTGAGAGCGAGTGGCTGGTAGCCAGAGGTGTGGCCTGTGGTGAGGAGAACTGGAAGCCGAAGCGCTGAAGGACCTGCTGCACCATGTGTGACTGAGTCAGGGTGATGGTGCGGCGAGCTCTGTCCCGGGTGATCTGCAAGCCAAGGTAGCTACGCAGTTCACCCAGGTCAGTGCAGGTGTGTCTCTTCTGCAGCTCCGACTTCACACGAGCGAGTGCCTCAGTGTCAGCAGTAGCAAAGACCAAGTCGTCGACGTACACGAGGATGTAGAACGGCGGCAGCGACGTGTCTGTGCGCAGAAACAGCGACGGGTCAGCAGTAGACGGCGCGAACCCAAGAGCCGCAAGAGTAGTCCTCAGTGTGTCGTGCCACTCACGTGGCGCCTGGCGGAGACCGTAGACTGGCCGGCGGAGACTCCACTGGGTACCAGGGGGAAACGACCCAGTAAAGCCAGGTGGGCGGCGCAGCCAGATCTCCTCGTGCAGGCTGCCCTGCAGGAACGCTGTGCTGAAGTCAAGAGAGTGAAGCTCGTAGTCACGCTGAGCAGCAACGTGCAGCAGAACCCGAAGAGTGGTCATCTTCGGGGTGGGGGAGAAGGTCTGGAAGAAGTCGACCCCCTGACGCTGACTGAAGCCTCTAGCAACGTAACGAGCCTTGAAGATAGGCGGAGAACCTGGCGGCCGCTTCACCCTGAAAATCCACATGCCATCGACGATGTTCGCCCCAGGAGGGGGAACGTCGTCGACGTAGGTGCCTGTGGACTTCCAGGATGCCATCTCTGCGTCCATGGCTGTCTGCCACTGAGAGGAGTAGGGACCCGAGATCGCCTCTGCGTAAGTGCGCGGAGTGGGGATGTCTAGTGCATCCGGGTCTCCCTCAGGGGCAAGCAACCAGGCCACGAGATGAGGTACAGCAGCCGCAAGAGAGTCAAAGTCCTCCTGCCTGTCCTCAAGGACGTCCGTGCCAAGAGCACACTCACCCCCGACGGACGGAGGACAGACAGACGCAGACTCTGACTCAGCGACAAGGCTAGCAGCGTAGTCTAGACGACAGGCAGCAGCAAAGTCAACCAACTCAGCGACCAGAGCAGACGCAGCCGAGGACTCAAAGGTGGGGTCAGTGACAACAGTAGCAAGGAGACGCGTGACTGTAGGGTGCTCAGCGCGATACCGGTCAGACTCAGGGTCCGGAACGGCAGGCAAAGAGGACGCAGGAGGAGACGGTAGAGGGACACGCCGAGGAGCAGTAGAGGGACGCAGAGTCATGTAGTGAGTGCCTGGGACAGGAGGAGGACGCTCACGACGGACACGACTACCAGTGCGAGCAGGACGAACAGGCGACGCAGGACGAGACTCAGGCTCACGACGCTCTGTAAGACCTCCTGTGGGACCAGTATAAGGAGAGGGAGCAGGGAGAGGCGAGGCAGGCGGTAACTGTGACTGCGGCTGGACAGGCGGAGGACACTCTACGGAGGGAGGAGGACAAGGAGGAGGAGCCTGCCCAAGAACCTGCTGAAGGAGCGGTACGAAGTACGGTCGCGGCCGCGCAGCGTCTCCAGAAGCAGAAGAGACTCCAGCGGCCGGGTCCTCAGGACCAGCAGGAGCTCCAACGTCCGGGTCCCCAGCACCAGCAGCAGCGCCACCGCTCGGGTCCTCAGCTCCAGCAGCAGCTCCACCAGGCGGGTCCGCAGCACCAGCAGCACCGCCAACGCCAGAGTCCCCAGCTCCAGCAGCTCCAGTCGCAGTGCTCCCAGAACAACCAGTCCCGGCAGCTCCAGTACCCCCAGTACGAGCACCCCCAGGACGAGCAGCCCCAGCACCCCCAACTCCAGCCGAGCCACTAGGACGGCGAAAGCGCCGGACGTACCAGTCACGAAGCTGCTGCGGTGTGAGAGACTGCTCAGCACCCCGAACCGGAGCACCCCCAGACGCAGTAACCCGAGGCTCCGTAGGCTCAGTAGCAGCACCCCCAGGCTCAGTACCCGCAGGCTCAGTACCCGCAGGCTCAGCACCCCCAGTCGCAGCACCCCCAGGCTCAGCACCCCCAGGCGGCAAACTCTCAGGCACAGTACCCTCAGCTCCAGCACCCGTAGTCCCAGCACTCCCAGGCCCCGCACCCGCAGGCTCAGTACCCCCAGGCTCAGCACCCCCAGGCTCCGTACTCTCAGGCACCGTACCCTCAGCTCCAGCACCCTCAGTCCCAGCACCTGCAGCCCCAGCACCCCCAGGCCCAGCACCCCCAGGCTCAGCACCCCCAGGCTCAGCACTCCCAGCAGCACCACCCGCAGCAGCACCTGAGTCACCTGTGAACTCGACAGGCTCAGCGACGGGAGGAGGGTCTACCTGAGAGACACCTGAAGGAGCAGGACCCTGAGGGGGAAGGGGGTCTACCGGAGGGGGACCAGGAGCAAGGAAAAGCGGCGGGGGAGGGAGGGGGGCAGTGCGGTAGGGGAAGAGACGGTAAAAAGGGACCGACTCGTCAAAGGTGACATCCTGAGAGGCGAAGACCCGGCGCGAGGTGGGGTGGTAAAACTGCCAGCCAGGCGCGTCAGGGACAAAGCCAAGGAAGACACAGGGAAGCGTGCGGGAGGAGAGCTTGTCCGCGGACGTATCGCGGACAAGGGCATGAGCACCCCACACCCGGAAGCGCGACGCATCGCCAACCTCCCCCGTCCAACGCAGTGTGGGCGAGGTCTCCGGCAAGGAGACACGGGGCCAGAGGTTGAGCTGATGCGCGGCGTACCGGACAGCAAACGGCCACAGAAAATGGGGAGCCGCCGCGTGGACCAAGGAGGTACGAGCGACCTCCATGACCAGGCCAATGCGGCGCTCAGCAACCCCATTCTGCTGTGGGGAGTCCGGAAGCGTGAAGGTCTGCTCGATGCCCTCCGCCTGACAGAAGGTCCTCAAGAGATCGGAGGAAAACTCACCACCTCTGTCAGAGTGCAGACGCAGGACAGGAAGATCCGTCCGGAAACGGCGGCGGAGCTGGAGACGAACCGTGCGGATCCAAGGGATCAGAACAGCAGGGACCTCACCCTTGGTGCGCAAGGGGAAGACCGTGGTGTAATGCGAGTAGTCGTCGACAACCAGCAAAAAGTACCGCTCACCGCCCTGACCACGAACGCGGGCTGGGCCCCACACGTCCAGGTGGAGGGTCTGCAGAGGAGCCTCTGTCGGGGGGAACGAGGAGGAGTGAGGAGCGGCGCGCTGCCGCCCCTCGACGCAAGGAAGGCAAGGCGGCGCAGGCGAGGCAGGGAGGGGAGGGAGGGACCTGGGAAGACCGGACACAAGGAGGCGACGGTGCATGCCACGAAGGCGTGGCAAGGAGGGGTGACCCAGGCGGTGGTGCCAGAGAAGAGTCTGGTGCGACAGGGAACGACACTCACAGGCGTGGGCCACCAGACCTGACGCAGACACCTGACCGACAGCAGCTACCTGGGGAGACGCAGTGGTCAGTGTGTAGAGACTCGACCCCGGCCGACGGGTGAACGTAGCCAGGTGACGGCCGGTCCTGGAGCACGTGCAGATCGCCACACGCTGTCCGCCAGGGGTAAAGGTGTCAACCCACTGATCCTGGAGGACAGCGTTGCTCACCAGGTTCGTCGAGAACGAGGGGAGGTGGAAACCCGACAACGAGCCAGACGGAACCGCCGGACAAGGGAGGACAGTGGTGGACTGGGCAAGGACTGGGCCCCCAGAGGGGTCAGCCAAGGAGACTGGGACCGGTGCAGGAAGCGGTGTGAGCTCAGTACTGTCACGGAAGAAGCAACGGGAAGCACCTGAGTCAAGGGTGAAGGTGTGACAGGCCTCAGCCGGTGCGGTACCTGAGAGAGGAGTCTCTGTGGGTGCTGTACCTGAGAGAGCAGACTCGAAACCAGCCGGGACAGCACTGGGGGGAGCAAGTACAGGGGGCACCATACCAGAGAGAGCAGACTCACTAGTACCCAGGGCAGCGGGCTCTATACCTGGGTCAGGCGGCACACACAAGTAACAGTCTCCCTCGGCACTAACAGTCAATGCATACATGGCAGCAATAATAGCATCATAGTCAAGAGCAAAGACATCAACACCAGCCCTCATGAGCTCAGCCCAGCGGGGGCGCTCAACATCCGCACCCATCTCCTCACGCCAAGCGTCGTCAAGGCGGGAGAAACAGCGGTACGGGGTGTGGAACCTCCCACACGTCTGTCCCTTGCGGTCACCTGTGCGAATGACATAAGAACAGCGGGCACTGGCCCCCGACGTCCCACGCTGAGCAAGCCACTCACGAAGCTGCTGGGTCGTCTGGGGACGCTGCTGCTGCTGGGAGCTCTGGCCCGAGCCAGTGCCTCCACTCCGACCTCCGCCGCCACCACTACCACCGCTCCGACCGCCACCGCCACCACCGCCACCACCGCCACCGCCGCCACCGCCGCCGCCGCCACTACTGCCACTGCTTCCGCCGCCGCCCCCGCCTCCACCACCGACCCCACTCCCACCAGCGCTCCCGCCACCGCTCCCTCCAGCACCGCCTCCCCCCCCACCTCCCCCACCTCCTCCCCCCCCAGCGCCACCACCACCACCCTTGCCCCCCTTGCCCTTGCCGGTGCGGCGCCTCCCACCAGGAGCAGAAGCAGCGCCAACAGACTCAGCACCAAGGAAGTCAACAGCAGCAGCAGCAGCAGCGTAGGAGGGAGCGAGGGGAGAGGGAGAACACCCCTCAAAGATGGGGGTGCGAGGAGCGCCACGAGCAGCACCGACAGCTACAATGCTCTTTTCGGCCGCGAGCAGGTGCTCCTCTAGGAGGGCGACTGTGAGCTCAGTGGGACAGCGAGCAAGGAAGTGGTCTCGAACTGAGCGGAGGGTGTCAGGGAGACGGGTGACTATGAAGTGGAGTGTCCAGTACAGTGGAGGGGGGTTCTTAGCGCAGAACTCGGTGGGAAGGGCGGCACGCAGGCGAGCATCACTAGTGCGAAGGTGGGTGATAAGATCGGCGACTGTAGTAAAGGTGGACAGATCGGGGAACAGGTACGGCAGCATGAGGCGGCTAAGCTCGGCTGTGGCAGGCGAGGAGTAGCGAGCGACGACAGCGTCGTACAGGGCCTTAGCGGATTTGCAGTCGCCAAAATGCTCGAGCTCAGCTAGCGGGAGGTGACTGCGAATGGCTAGGCGAGCAGCTGCGTCACGAGTCTGCCAGTGGGAACGGACACTAAGCTCGGCTGTGGCAGCAGGAGCAGCGGCAGCACCAGACGCGTAGTCATAGAGGGAGATGTGGTCCGTGCTATTGCTCATAAGATACAACTGCAGGTCGTCGAGCCAGGAAGTGAACTGCACGGGACGGCCCTCAGCATCGAAGGAAAGAACGCGAATAGAGGCCATAGCTCAGGCGTGAGGGCACAGCAGAGCAGCGGCAGCAGCAGAGGGGACAGGAGAAAGCGGCAGTGCACAGGTAGCGGGCGGCGCTGCGAAGCAGGTAGCGGGCGAGCGGGCGGCGCTGCGAGCGGGCAGCGAAACGGGCGGGCCGCGAAGCGGGCAGCTAGCGGGCGGGCGGGCTGCGAAGTGGGCGGGCTGCGAAGCGGGCAGCGGGGCGAGCGGGCTGCGAGGCGGGCGGGCCGCGAAGCGGGCAGCGGGCGGGCGGGCGGGCTGCGAAGCGGGCAGCGGGGCGAGCGGGCTGCGAAGCGGGCGGGCCGCGAAGTGGGCAGCTAGCGGGCGGGCGGGCTGCGAAGTGGGCGGGCCGCGAAGCGGGCAGCGGGGCGAGCGGGCTGCGAGGCGGGCGGGCCGCGAAGCGGGCAGCGAGCGGGCGGGCGGGCTGCGAAGTGGGCGGGCCGCGAAGCGGGCAGCGAGCGAGCGGGCTGCGAAGCGGGCGGGCCGCGAAGCGGGCAGCGAGCGGGCAGCGAGCGAGCGGGCTGCGAAGCGGGCGGGCCGCGAAGCGGGCAGCGAGCGGGCGGGCGGGCTGCGTAGCGAGCGGGCCGCGAAGCGGGCAGCGAGCGGGCGGGCGGGCTGCGAGCGGGCGGCTCGGCGAGGGGCGCGCGAGGGCGCTAGTGAGGGGCGCGCGAGGGCGCTAGCAAGGGGCGCGCGAGGGCGCTAACGAAGGGGCGCGCGAGGGCGCTAACGAAGGGGCGCGCGAGGGCGCTAACGAGGGTGCGCGCGAGGGCGCTAACGAGGGGCGCGCGAGGGCGCTAACGAGGGCGCACGAGGGCGCTACGAGGCTAGGGCACGGGGTAGCGTGGTAACCGCATGCGAGCGGTGGTGGGCCCTTAAAAAACGGTCGGTAGGTCCTAGGGACCTCCTGCTCTGAATACCATGTCAGAATCACTAGGCAAGAATGAATGAACTAACAGAAGTTTGGGTACAAATATGAAACCCTAGTTGGGGTTGTACCCCATATTGGCTACCCCACTACAGCCTACAAGCATAATACAGTTTAACAGAGTAGACCTGTGAGTCTCAGCGTCGTCAGCGTAAGAGGAGTCACAGTGACCAGTAAGTACGACAGACTGCTGCCCTCCAAGAACTAGCCCCACGCCTGACGTCGTCGCTAGGTACTTCGCCACCCTCACAGCTGCTGTCCAGTGAACAGGACGGTGTCTCCCTGGCGCAACAAAGCGCGCAAGAACGCTGAGAGGGAAGGCGAGGTCCGGGCGAGTACAAGTCATCAGGTACATGAGGCAACCCACAAGCTCTGCGTAGGGACCACTAGGCTCGAACGGCTCGTCAGGAAAGGGTCCAGTGAGTCTGTGGTCAACAGCAAGAGGTGTGCACTGTACTGTGGAGTGCTGAAGCCCGAACCGCTGAAGGACCTGCTGCACCATGTGTGACTGTGAAAGTGTAATGGTGCGAGCAGCTCTGTCCCTGGTGATCTGCAGGCCAAGGTAGTGGCGCAGCTCACCAAGATCAGTGCAGGTGTGTCTCTTCTGCAGTTCGGACTTCACGTGTGCCAAAGCAACCCTGTCAGGGGTGGCGAAAACAAGGTCGTCAACGTAGACCAGAACAAAGAAAGGTGTGGGGCCACGACGAACGAACAGCGACGGGTCAGCAGAAGACGGCTGGAACCCAAGGTCAGACAGGGTAGAACGCAGGGTGTCGTGCCACTCACGAGGAGCCTGACGAAGACCGTAAACCGGTCGCCTCAGCCTCCACTGGGTCCCAGGAGGGAAAGAGCCAGTGAAGGCAGAGGGACGACGCAACCAGACCTCCTCGTGAAGACTGCCCTGAAGGAAAGCAGTAGAGAAGTCAAGAGAGTGTAACTCGTAGTCTCTCTGTGCTGCTACGTGTAGTAACACCCGAAGAGTGGTCATCTTCAGGGTGGGCGCGAAGGTCTGAAAGAAGTCAACTCCCTCGCGCTGACTGAAACCTCTAGCCACGTAGCGTGCCTTGAAGACCGGAGGAGATCCCGGTGGCCGCTTCACCCTGTAGATCCACATGCCGTCGACTACGTTCGCCCCCGGAGGGGGAACCTCATCGACGTAGGTGCCTGTGGATCTGTAGGAGGCCATCTCTGCGTCCATGGCAGCTCTCCACTGAGAGGCCCAAGGCCCTGACACTGCCTCAGCGTAAGTGCGAGGAGTCGGAATGTCAAGGGCGTCGGGGTCACCCTCAGGGGCGAGGAGCATGGCACAGAGATGAGGGGAAGCGGCGGCCAGGAACTCTAGCTCAAACTGCCTGTCCTCTAGGGCGTCACAGCCAAGGGCAGACACACCCCCGACGGCCAGAGGACTGGAAGGAGGAGCAGCCACAAGAGCGGTGGCGAAGTCAAGGCGGCGGGTAGAGGCAAAGTCAGTGACTGCGGCAGTAAGAGCGGACACAGAGGACACAGAGGCACGAGGGTGAGTAACAAGCGAGGCGAGAACACGAGAGAGAAGAGGACGGTACGTGCGGTAGTAGTCTGTGACAGGAGTAGGGAGCGACGCAGTGAGAGCCGACTCAGGAGGAGACGGAAGCACAGACGGAGACGGACGAGGTGGACTAGAACGAAGTAAGGCAGTACGAAGGTCAGTGAAGGGAACAGGAGACGAGGGACGAGCACGAGGGGAGCGACGAGAGGCCCAAGTCTGAGAAGAAGGAGGGGACAACGAAGACTGAGAACGAGGGAAAACAGCGGGAGAGGGATAAGGAGGAGGAAGCGAAGGACCAGAGACGGGAGGAGAGGGGGAGGAGGAAGGAGAGGGAGAGGGGAGACCAAGGGTCCGAAGACCCGAGACAGGAGGAGGAGACGGCAGCTGCTGCTGCTGCGGCTGCTGCGGCTGCTGCTGCTCCAGCGGCTGCTGCCCCTGCTGCTGTCGCTCCTGCTCCTCGAGCCGCTGCAACTCTCTCTCCTCTCTCTCCAACTCCAGCTGCTCCTCACGAGCACGGCGAACACGAGCCTGGAACCTGGTCGGGTAGGGGTGGGGGGAAGGAGTAGTGTCCGGGGCAGCGGCAGCCCCAGAGTCGACCTCCGAAGCACCAAGCACACCACCCCCAGAGGCAGCACCAACACCAGCTCCAGACCCAGGCTCTCCAGAAACCGAAGGGACACCCTCACCCCCAGACGCAGCACCCCCAGACTCCGCACCAGCACCCCCAGACTCCGCACGACCAGTACCAGCCCCCGGAAGACAAGAGTCCTCTGCAACCCGCGGCTCAGCTCCAACTCCAGCACCCCCAGAACCAGAGACCTGTACAGGGACAGTCGCAGGACCAACCTCCCGAGAGGGAGCACCTGCAGGAGGCGGCGAGGAAGACTGTGGGGAGGGAGGCTGTACAGGGGGGGCTACCGAAGGGGGAGGGCTAGCCTGAGACACACCAGACGGGGCTGGACCAGGGGGGGGAGGCTGTACCGGGGGAGCAGGCGGGGGAGCGGCTGTCAGGAAGAGGGGGGGAGGAGGAACCGGGAGACCTCGACTGGGGTACCTGACGTAGTAGGGGGTGGACTCCTCGAAACGGACGTCACGGGAGTCAAAGAACCGGTGAGAGGGAGGGTGGTAAAAGGTGAAGTCAGAGGAGTCCTCAGGGAAACCAAGGAAGACACAAGAAACGGCGCGAGGCGAGAGCTTGTCCGCGGAGGTGTCGCGGACAAGAGCCAAGCACCCCCAGACACGAAACCTCGACGCGACACCAGGGGACCCTGTCCAAAGACTGGTCGGTGAAGCCTCCGGCCGAGAGACGCGTGGCCAGAGGTTCAGCTGGTGCGCGGCGTACCTGACTGCGTATGGCCACAGGAAATGGGGGGCACGGGCGTGAGTCAAGGAGGTGCGGGCAATCTCCATGACCAGGCCTATGCGACGCTCAGCAACCCCATTCTGCTGTGGGGACTCCGGAAGCGTCCAGGACTGACGAATGCCCTGTTCGCGACAGAATCCAGCGAGAATGCCGGAGCGAAACTCGCCCCCGCGGTCGGAGTGGAGACAGCTGACACGACGACCACGAGTGTCCTGGGTGGTAAGCAACCACCTGATCAGCGTAGAAGTCACCTCAGACTTCCTCGCCAGGGGGAACACTGTGGTGTAGCGGGAGTAGTCGTCAACGACCACCAAAAAGAAACGCTCACGCTCAGGGCCAGGGCGAGGAGAGGGGCCCCAGACGTCCAAGTGCAGTGTCTCAAAAGGCTCGGTGGCCGGACGAAGGGAGGAGGAGTGAGGGGTGGCACGCAGCCTACCCTCGACGCAAGGACCGCACGGTGGTGCAAGGGACGGCGGCAGCGACGGCAAGACACGCGGGAGACCTAAGACCAGACGCTGACTAGACATAGCACGCAGACGTGGAAGAGAAGGGTGTCCCAGCCGGTGGTGCCACAGAACGGTGGGGTGGGCAAGCGACCGACAGGAGCAAGACGCAGCGACTGGACTGGACGCGACAACCTGAGAGGACGGAACCACCTGGTGAGACGCAGGGAGGAGACTAGGGGGAGGGACAGGAACTGGGAGGAGGGGCTGCTGTGACGGCGGCCGCTGTGGCTGCGGCTGCTGCTGCTGCTGCTGCTGCTGCGGCTGCGGCTGCTGCTGCTCTGCTGCTGCTGCTGCGGCTGCTGCTGCTGCTGCAGTCGCTGCTGAGCGCGCGGGCCAGTGTGAAGAGTGTAGAGACCGGAGCCCGGCTCAGCAGCAAAAGTGGCGAGGGGCTGGTAAGAGTCCCCGTCAACACACACCGCAGTCTCTCCAGAAGGCTCAAACCACACACCCACGTGCTGACTCACAAGGGGTCGCACGCCCACCAAGTTCCGGGAGAACGAGGGGACGTGAAACCCAGTGAGAGACCCAGAAGGAGCAGCCGGACACGGCAAGGTGGTAGTGTGACGCGCGGTGACTGGTCCCGAAGTGGGATCAGCCAGCGCCACAGAAACAGGCGCAGGAAGAGGCGTAAGTGTCGTGCTGTCACGAAAGAAGCAGTGAGAGGCTCCAGAGTCCAGCGTGAACGACAGCGAACCGTCCTCTGAGGTAGCCGCTGGACTAGAGTCTACACAAGAACCTACACTAGCAACAGGCAACTGAGCAAGGCTAGCACCTAAGCTAACAACACCAGAGTAAGCAGAGTCAGAAACACTAGAGTCAACAACAGCATACATAGCATGAGGAGCACCAATCAGATCAACTAACTGCTCAGCAGACATGCCCCACAGAGCGGAGCCGTAGCGCTGAACCAGAGGAAGCCAGTCAAGGGCAGGACCGCCAACCCCGTAGGCCAACCGGACCGTGTCAGTGAGCTGAGCAAAGCACTGACCAGGGGGGTGAAAGCGGCCACAAGGGTGGCCCCGACGAGGACCTGTCAGAACCTGATAGGTGCAGGGAGGGTAAGCAGCACCACGCTGGGGCTGACGCAGCCCCGACCCCGGAGCCAGCTGCTGACGCTGCTGCTGCTGAGGCTGCTGGGAGGAGAGGGGCTGCTGCTGCTGCTGAAGCCGCTGCTGACGCTGAGCCTGGTACCACGCCGCTGCTCCACCTAGCGGGGCCGGCAGTACAGGAGACGACTGACGAGCTCGGGCGTCGCCACCACCAGCAGGCGCAGTGGAGTCACCAGCCGCTGCACGAGAGGTCTCTCCAGACGCTGCACTCCCACCACCGCCAGTCGCAACAGCACCCCCACTACCTCCGCTACCTCCGCCTCCACCTCCACCAGAACCACCTTTCTTGCCCCCCTTGCCGCGGGACCGCGACGCAGTCGTAGCAGCAGCTGCAGTCGCGTCAGTAGCGGCAGTGGCAAGAGAGGCAGTGAAGGTGGGTAACTGCGGGACTGTGCACCCGTGGAAGAGTGGGGGGGGCACAGCACCAGAGGCGGCAGCTACCGAGCGAAGGTTGCTCTCGACGTCCTTGAGCGCAGACTCAAGGACCTCAACTGTCAGCTCACTAGGGTGCTTCAGCAGGAGCGCGTCACGTACGGAGGCAAGGCGGTCAGGGAGGCTAGTGGCGATGAAATAGATAGTAATCGCCATGGGGGGAGGAAGCAGTGCAAGCTGTGCCTCAGTGCAAGCAGCGCGGTAACTAGCGTCGAGCGAGCGGAGGTGAGCGATCAAGTCAGCAGAGCGCTCAAACGAGGCGAGATCAGGAAACAGGAACGGGAGGAAAAGACGGCCAAGAGAGACAGTAGCGGGAGTAGAGTAGCGGGCCTTAATCGCAGTGAGGTACGCAGCAGCGGTGCGAACCTGAGTGAAGTGGACCTCCTCTAACAGACGGCGAGCACGAAGAAGCCAGACGGAAAAGTCAAGAGGTCTACCGTCAGCGTCGAAACGAAGAACTCGCGGAGTCGCCATAGCGAAAACTAACGCGAACGAGCAGGCGAGTAACAGCAGGAGGTAAGAGGCAAATTAGGGTGCAGGTGGGACTTAGTCGCAGCGGAAGAGCGGGCTAGAGCGACGGGCCAGGGCGTAGGGTCGACGGGACGGGGGAAAGGGCGGGCACGATGCGACGGGGCAGGGCGACGCGACGGGGCAGGGCGACGCGACGGGGCAGGGCGACGGGACGGGGAAGGGCGACGCGACGGGGCAGGGCGACGGGACGGGGAAGGGCGACGCGACTGAGCAGGGCGACGGGACGGGGCGACGGGACGGGGCAGGGGCAGGGCGACGGGACGGGACGGGACGGGACGGGACGGGGCAGGGCGACGGGACGGGACGGGGACGGGACGGGGCAGGGGCGACGGGACGGGACGGGGCGACGGGACGGGACGGGGCAGGGCGACGGGACGGGACGGGACGGGACGGGACGGGGCAGGGCGACGGGACGGGACGGGGACGGGACGGGGCAGGGGCGACGGGACGGGACGGGGCGACGGGACGGGACGGGGCAGGGCGACGGGACGGGGCAGGGCGACGGGACGGGGCAGGGCGACGTGACGGGGGGAAAGGGCGCGACGCGACGGTGGGAAAGGGCGCGACGCGACGGGGGGAAAGAGCGCGACGCGACGGGGGGAAAGGGCGCGACTCGACGGGGGGGAACGGGCGCGACGCAACGGGGGGAAAGGGCGCGACGTGACGGGGGGGAAAGGGCGCTAGGCGACGGGGGGAAGGGCGCTAGGCTCGGCACTAGGCGCGGTAACAACGGAACCGGTACGAACGAGAGGTAGGATCAGGCTCGGGAGATACGAACGGAGAACGGAGGAACGGGATCCCACAGGATCCTAACCTAACTGATACCATGTCAGAATGAGGAATGGATGATGCATTGATGTTGGTTGGGGTACATATAGCTAACCCTAAGTTTTGTACCTCCTAAGACAAACCTCACTATAGGCTACAACATTTGACACACCCCCATAGCCTAAGTGAGGGGTGTCTAGCAGAACCAAACGAGTACGGTCACAAGACCAGTCCAAGAAACGAAGCTCAGGGTGGATCACAACGTCACCACACAGTCTGAGCACAAACAACAGTGGCCACAAGGCCAGTCCAAGAAGTAACAGAGATATATAGAAAGCAAAGTAAACAGTACACTCAAGTCTAAGCAACACGAGAACCAGTGTCAACAAGGCCTAACTGCACACAGCACCTCTGGTGGTCACAAGGCGGAAGCGCCTTGGTGAAGATGTCTGCAGTGTTGGCCTCGGACTCCACAAACTCAAAGCGAGCCTGTCCACGCCTCTGCAACTCTCGCAGAAGAAAGTACCTGACGTGAATGTGCTTCACTCTGCTCTCCAGTCGTGGCTCTCGACAAAGGAGAATAGACGCCTTGTTGTCAGTGAACAAGGTCGGTGCAGAGCTCGGCCGCTCACCAAGGTCGGTGAGCAAGAAGGTCAACCAACGCAGCTCCTGTGCCGCCATGGCACCAGCGTAGATCTCAGCCTCAGCTGTAGAGGTCGAGACCGAAGAGGAGCGCGTGGACCGCCAGGAAACAGCTCCAGAACCCAGGCTGAAACAGTACCCCTGAGTAGACCTGTGAGTCTCAGCGTCGTCAGCGTAAGAGGAGTCACAGTGACCAGTAAGTACGACAGACTGCTGCCCTCCAAGAACTAGCCCCACGCCTGACGTCGACGCTAGGTACTTCGCCACCCTCACAGCTGCTGTCCAGTGAACAGGACGGTGTCTCCCTGGCGCAACAAAGCGCGCAAGAACGCTGAGAGGGAAGGCGAGGTCCGGGCGAGTACAAGTCATCAGGTACATGAGGCAACCCACAAGCTCTGCGTAGGGACCACTAGGCTCGAACGGCTCGTCAGGAAAGGGTCCAGTGAGTCTGTGGTCAACAGCAAGAGGTGTGCGCTGTACTGTGGAGTGCTGAAGCCCGAACCGCTGAAGGACCTGCTGCACCATGTGTGACTGTGAAAGTGTAATGGTGCGAGCAGCTCTGTCCCTGGTGATCTGCAGGCCAAGGTAGTGGCGCAGCTCACCAAGATCAGTGCAGGTGTGTCTCTTCTGCAGTTCGGACTTCACGTGTGCCAAAGCAACCCTGTCAGGGGTGGCGAAAACAAGGTCGTCAACGTAGACCAGAACAAAGAAAGGTGTGGGGCCACGACGAACGAACAGCGACGGGTCAGCAGAAGACGGCTGGAACCCAAGGTCAGACAGGGTAGAACGCAGGGTGTCGTGCCACTCACGAGGAGCCTGACGAAGACCGTAAACCGGTCGCCTCAGCCTCCACTGGGTCCCAGGAGGGAAAGAGCCAGTGAAGGCAGAGGGACGACGCAACCAGACCTCCTCGTGAAGACTGCCCTGAAGGAAAGCAGTAGAGAAGTCGAGAGAGTGTAACTCGTAGTCTCTCTGTGCTGCTACGTGTAGTAACACCCGAAGAGTGGTCATCTTCGGGGTGGGCGCGAAGGTCTGAAAGAAGTCAACTCCCTCGCGCTGACTGAAGCCTCTAGCCACGTAGCGCGCCTTGAAGACCGGAGGAGATCCCGGTGGCCGCTTCACCCTGTAGATCCACATGCCGTCGACTACGTTCGCCCCCGGAGGGGGAACCTCATCGACGTAGGTGCCTGTGGATCTGTAGGAGGCCATCTCTGCGTCCATGGCAGCTCTCCACTGAGAGGCCCAAGGCCCTGACACTGCCTCAGCGTAAGTGCGAGGAGTCGGAATGTCAAGGGCGTCGGGGTCACCCTCAGGGGCGAGGAGCATGGCACAGAGATGAGGGGAAGCGGCCGCCAGGAACTCTAGCTCAAACTGCCTGTCCTCTAGGGCGTCACAGCCAAGGGCAGACACACCCCCGACGGCCAGAGGACTGGAAGGAGGAGCAGCCACAAGAGCGGTGGCGAAGTCAAGGCGGCGGGTAGAGGCAAACTCAGTGACTGCGGCAGTAAGAGCAGACACAGAGGACACAGAGGCACGAGGGTGGGTAACAAGAGAGGCGAGAACACGAGAGAGAACAGGACGGTACGTGCGGTAGTAGTCAGTGACAGGAGAAGGAAGCGACACAGTGAGGGCCGACTCAGGAGGAGACGGAAGCACAGACGGAGACGGACGAGGTGGACGAGAACAAAGGAAGGCTGTACGAAGGTCAGTGAAGGGAACAGGAGACGAGGGACGAGCACGAGGGGAGCGACGAGAGGCCCAAGTCTGAGAAGGAGGAGGAGACAACGAAGACTGAGAACGAGGGAAAACAGCGGGAGAGGGGTCAGGAGGAGGAAGCGGAGGACCAGAGACAGGAGGAGAGGGGGAGGAGGAAGGAGAGGGAGAGGGGAGACCAAGGGTCCGAAGACCCGAGACAGGAGGAGGAGACGGCAGCAGCTGCTGCTGCTGCTGCTGCGGCTGCTGCGGCTGCTGCTGCTCCAGCGGCTGCTGCCCCTGCTGCTGCTCCTGCTGCTGCTCCTGCTGCTGTCGCTCCTGCTCCTCGAGCCGCTGCAACTCTCTCTCCTCTCTCTCCAACTCCAGCTGCTCCTCACGAGCACGGCGAACACGAGCCTGGAACCTGGTCGGATAGGGGTGGGGGGAAGGAGTAGTGTCCGGGGCAGCGGCAGCCCCAGAGTCGACCTCCGAAGCACCAAGCACACCACCCCCAGAGGCAGCACTAACACCAGCTCCAGACCCAGGCTCTCCAGAAACCGAAGGGACACCCTCACCCCCAGACGCAGCACCCCCAGACTCCGCACCAGCACCCCCAGACTCCGCACGACCAGTACCAGCCCCCGGAAGACAAGAGTCCTCTGCAACCCGCGGCTCAGCTCCAACTCCAGCACCCCCAGAACCAGAGACCTGTACAGGGACAGTCGCAGGACCAACCTCCCGAGAGGGAGCACCTGCAGGAGGCGGCGAGGAAGACTGTGGGGAGGGAGGCTGTACAGGGGGGGCTACCGAAGGGGGAGGGCTAGCCTGAGACACACCAGACGGGGCTGGACCAGGGGGGGGAGGCTGTACCGGGGGAGCAGGCGGGGGAGCGGCGGTCAGGAAGAGAGGGGGGGGAGGGACCGGGAGACCTCGACTGGGGTACCTGACGTAGTAGGGGGTGGACTCCTCGAAACGGACGTCACGGGAGTCAAAGAACCGGTGAGAGGGAGGGTGGTAAAAGGTGAAGTCAGAGGAGTCCTCAGGGAAACCAAGGAAGACACAAGGAACGGCGCGAGGCGAGAGCTTGTCCGCTGAGGTGTCGCGGACAAGAGCCAAGCACCCCCAGACACGAAACCTCGACGCGACACCAGGGGACCCTGTCCAAAGACTGGTCGGTGAAGCCTCCGGCCGAGAGACGCGTGGCCAGAGGTTCAGCTGGTGCGCGGCGTACCTGACCGCGTATGGCCACAGGAAATGGGGGGCACGGGCGTGAGTCAAGGAGGTGCGGGCAATCTCCATGACCAGGCCTATGCGACGCTCAGCAACCCCATTCTGCTGTGGGGACTCCGGAAGCGTCCAGGACTGACGAATGCCCTGTTCGCGACAGAATCCAGCGAGAATGCCGGAGCGAAACTCGCCCCCGCGGTCGGAGTGGAGACAGCTGACACGACGACCACGAGTGTCCTGGGTGGTAAGCAACCACCTGATCAGCGTAGAAGTCACCTCAGACTTCCTCGCCAGGGGGAACACTGTGGTGTAGCGAGAGTAGTCGTCAACGACCACCAAAAAGAAACGCTCACGCTCAGGGCCAGGGCGAGGAGAGGGGCCCCAGACGTCCAAGTGCAGCGTCTCAAAAGGCTCGGTGGCCGGACGAAGGGAGGAGGAGTGAGGGGTGGCGCGCAGCCTACCCTCGACGCAAGGACCGCACGGTGGCGCAAGGGACGGCGGCAGCGACGGCAAGACACGCGGGAGACCTAAGACAAGACGCTGACGAGACATAGCGCGAAGACGAGGAGGAGAAGGGTGCCCCAGCCGGTGGTGCCACAAAACGGTGGGGTGGGCAAGCGACCGACAGGAGCACGACGCAGCGACCGGACTAGACGGAGGAACCTGACAAGACACAGCTACCTGGGGGGACGGAGCAACCTGGTGAGACGCGAGGACTCGAACGGGGGGCAAAACAGGGGCCGGGGGCAGGAGGGGCGGCTGTGGCTGCGGCTGCTGCTGCTGCTGCGGCTGCTGCTGCGGCTGCTGCTGCTGCTGCAGTCGCTGCTGAGCGCGCGGGCCAGTGTGAAGAGTGTAGAGACCGGAGCCCGGCTCAGCAGCAAAAGTGGCGAGGGGCTGGTAAGAGTCCCCGTCAACACACACCGCAGTCTCTCCAGAAGGCTCAAACCACACACCCACGTGCTGACTCACGAGGGGTCGCACGCCCACCAAGTTCCGGGAGAACGAGGGGACGTGAAACCCAGTGAGAGACCCAGAAGGAGCAGCCGGACACGGCAAGGTGGTAGTGTGACGCGCGGTGACTGGTCCCGAAGTGGGATCAGCCAGCGCCACAGAAACAGGCGCAGGAAGAGGCGTAAGTGTCGTGCTGTCACGAAAGAAGCAGTGAGAGGCTCCAGAGTCCAGCGTGAACGACAGCGAACCGTCCTCTGAGGTAGCCGCTGGACTAGAGTCTACACATGAACCTACACTAGCAACAGGCAACTGAGCAAGGCTAGCACCTAAGCTAACAACACCAGAGTAAACAGAGTCAGAAACACTAGAGTCAACAACAGCATACATAGCATGGGGATTACCAATCAGATCAACTAACTGCTCAGCAGACATGCCCCACAGAGCGGAGCCGTAACGCTGAACAAGAGGCAGCCAGTCAGGGGCAGGAGCACCAACCCCGTAGACCAAACGAACCGTGTCAGTGAGCTGAGCAAAGCACTGACCAGGGGGGTGAAACCGGCCACAAGGGTGGCCACGACGAGTGCCTGTCAGAACCTGGTAGGTGCAGGGAGTGTAAACAGCACCGCGCTGGGTCTGACGCAGCCCCGACCCTGGAGCCAGCTGCTGCCGCTGCTGCTGCTGAGGCTGCTGGGAGGAGAGGGGCTGCTGGTGCTGCAGAAGCTGCTGCTGACGCTGAGCCTGGTACCACGCCGCTGCTCCACCAACCGGGGCAGGAAGTACAGGAGGCGACTGACGAACTCGGGCGTCGCCACCACCAGCAGGCGCAGTGGAGTCACCAGTCACTGCACGAGGCGCCTCTCCAGGCCCTGAACCTCCACCGCCGCCAGGCGCAACGCCACCTCCACTACCACCACCAGAACCGCCTTTCTTGCCACTCCTACCGCGGGACCGCGACGCAGTCGTAACAGCAGCTGCAGTCGCGTCAGTAGCGGCAGTGGCAAGTGAGGCAGTAAAGGTGGGTAACTGCGGGACTGTGCACCCGTGGAAGAGTGGGGGGGGGCACAGCACCAGAGGCAGCGGCTACCGAGCGAAGGTTGCTCTCGACGTCCTTGAGTGCAGACTCAAGGACCTCGACGGTGAGCTCACTAGGGTGCTTCAGCAGAAGCGCGTCGCGAACGGAGGCAAGGCGGTCAGGGAGGCTAGTGGCGATGAAATAGATAGTGATCGCCATAGGGGGAGGAAGCAGTGCAAGCTGTGTCTCAGTGCAAGCAGCGCGGTAACTAGCGTCGAGCGAGCGGAGGTGAGCGATCAAGTCAGCAGAGCGCTCAAAAGACGCTAGGTCAGGAAACAGGAATGGGAGGAACAGGCGGCCAAGAGAGACAGCAGCGGGAGTAGAGTAGCGGGCCTTAATCGCAGTGAGGTACTCAGCAGCGGTGCGAACCTGAGTGAAGTGAACCTCCTCAGACTCAGGGAGGAGGCTGCTGAGCGCGATGCAGGCCGCAGCGTCACGTGACTTCCAAGCCGTCTGGTCAGCTCGCTGAGTGGCAAAGCGGGCTCTAGCGGCGTCATCAGGGGCAGGTCCTAAAGGCGTAGGGTCGGAGGGCGCAGGTAGGGCACCAGTAGCGTGCGCCCAGAGGGTCTCGCCTGCCTGGACCTGACTCTCTAACAGACGGCGAGCACGAAGAAGCCAGACGGAAAAATCAAGAGGTCTACCGTCAGCGTCGAAACGAAGGACGCGAGGGGTCGCCATAGTGTGCAAACGGAATTGGCAGGGAAAGCAGGGTGCAGCGGCAAGGGGGAACGGGCAGGAAGAGCGGGCAAGAGCGGGCGGGTAGGTAAGGTGTGGCGGGCGTCTAGGGTAGGAGCGCGCGGGCTAGGGCAGGAGCGCGCGGGCGGGTAGGGCAAAGGCGCCGGGCCAGGGCGACGGGCTGGGGCGCGGGCCTGGGCGACGGGCTAGGACGCGAGCAGGGGGAACCGCGGGTCGACAGGCAGCGGGGGGAAGCGCGGGTCGACGGGCAGCGGGGGGAAGCGCGGGTCGACGGGCAGCGGGGGGAAGCGCGGGTCGACGGGCAGCGGGGGGAAGCGCGGGTCGACGGGCAGCGGGGGGAAGCGCGGGTCGACGGGCAGCGGGGGGAAGCGCGGGTCGACGGGCAGCGGGGGGAAGCGCGGGTCGACGGGCAGCGGGGGGAAGCGCGGGTCGACGGGCAGCGGGGGGAAGCGCGGGTCGACGGGCAGCGGGGGGAAGCGCGGGTCGACGGGCAGCGGGGGGAAGCGCGGGTCGACGGGCAGCGGGGGAAAGCGCGGGTCGACAGGCAGCGGGGGGAAGCGCGGTTCGACGGCAGCGGGGGGGGGGAAAGCGCAGCGCGACCTGCAGCGGTACGCTAGATCGGGCTACGCTAGATCGGGAGGAAGAACGAGCGGTAACGAACGAACGGGACTAGATCGGGCCGGCACTAGGCTCGGGCAAGACGGGCGAAACGAGAGCTAGGATCAGGCTCGGGTGGTACGATCGGAGAACGGAGAAACGGGATCCCACAGGATCCTAACCTAACTGATACCATGTCAAAATGAGAAATGGATGATGCATTGATGTTGGTTGGGGTACATATAGCTAACCCTAAGTTTTGTACCCCCTAAGACAAACCTCACTATAGGCTACAACATTTGACACTATTGCTTTAGGCGCGTTAGTGACGATTTCACTATAAGAAACACTGGAATTCAATGGGTGCACTTGTACGAAGATTGAGGGAATTTGGGGTGGGCTTATAATTGGCAACCGGCTATAAGCCTACTAGTCTGATTATAAGCCCATAGGTGTAACATAGGCCTGGGGGTATATCCGGGTGATGACGGTATCTAAGCTCTTTGACGTAACAGATTCTCAGTTATGGGATGCTAGTGTTTGCGGTGTTCTTAACCTCCTCTACCCGGTTCCTCCAGGTCACCTCCTGCTGAACCCATCTTCTCCTGCATCACAGCATCTGCATCATCCTTGTTTACAAACACTTCTGAAGACAGAAACGGGCGGCAGTCTTTGTCACTGCCTGGCCGCACGAGGCTCTCGTGAATAAAGCTCATCTCACAGCATTTCAAGCACTGTTGGTTGAATTCGATGCTGAACATGCGATACCCAAGCCTCTCCAAAGTGTAAATGAGTGGTAGGATGACCTGGGGGTGGTGCATTCTTGTGAAGGGAGGAAGAGAGCACGGGAGCAAGTCAGAGAGGGAGAGAGAGGGAAAGCAAGGAACAATGGCTGGAGCATGGAATCGAAGTTAAGAACACTGTGGCGCATTCTGGTGGAGGGAGGGAGAGAACGAGACACAGAAAGGTGAGATACAAAAAGAAAATGAAGTCAAATACAGAAACGGGTGGCAGTCTGTGTCATTGCACTTGTGCACATGCAGTTGAGTGTGCCCATTCCATTCACAGCCATTCTATCTGAACGGTAGCAACCAGCCCCACACCCAGTTCATCCCTGCCCTTCCTTCTTGTGCAAGCTCCCTTGTTTTAACATACCAACCAACCAGTCCCACACCCGTTTTTTTCATCGCTGCTCCTTTCCCTCGAGTCAACTCACTGGTGAAACTCGACCAACATCTGCGTGCTGAGTCTGCTCACTTGTGAAATGCCCGCATCACAACCACACATCAATACTCACTGGTGAAACTCGACCAAGATCTGCCCGAACGGTAACGTCCCCCCGTGCACACTCAGCTGCGATGCCGTGTACCCATTCGCCTCTCCTATCTCCGTAATTACCGCCTCCTCGCACCCCTCGCAGTCAATCTTGAACACATCCACATACGAATGATTCAACATATCCATAATCCCGCCCAGAGTTAGGAACTGCATTTCAGGGAATTTCTTGTGGTAATTTTGGAGGGAGGAGTTTGCGGAGAGGCCGATGGGGTGGAAATGGAGGGAGGAGAGGTTTTGCATGGAGGCGGCGGTTTCGGGAGTGAGGAAGGGGTCGAACGTGTGGGGCTGCACGCGCAGGAACTTGTGAATGGAGTCTTCGAATGAGTACCGCCCGCGACTGCCAATGCTGGAAACGGGACAGCCCGGATTAGGCACAACATGCGGGAAGGAGTGTTGGGAGAGAGGAACGGGTCGAAGGTGTGGGGCTGCACGTGTAGAAGCTTGTAGATGGAGTCTTAAAATGAATACCGCCCATGACTGCCAATGCTGTTGTTTGAGTTTGGGAGGGCGTGTGACGGGGAAGATCGCACAAGGGGAAGGTTTGGAATGCTGGGAAATTGGCTAGGATAGGGACAGAGAGTGGGAGAGTAAAACATGGGCTTCCCATGCACACCCCCCCCCTTTCCCCCCTCACCTGTGCACGACAGGGTCGTTCTGAATGGAACTCCTCATGTGATTTTGGAATTCCAAACTATCCTCACTCACCTGCAGCACAAGACTGCGGCCTCACCTGTACACGACAGGGTCCTTCTGAATGGCGCCTGGCAGAAGGCAAGTCCACTGGAGGGATCAGGAAGAGGAAAGGAGTGAGTTGGGGGAAATTGGGGTGGGTGGAGGGAGAGAGATTGGGGTGGATAGAGGAAGATTGGAATGGGTAGAGGGAGATTTGGGTGGGTAGAGGGCATTGGAAGGATTTGCTGCAGCAAGCGAAATTTCAAACAGAAGGCTTCACAGGGCTTTGTGAGTATTTCAATCGCTTCTTTGTCTCACCTTTCTGCCGTCACCCCACTGCCCAATGCGCTCGTTAGCCGGGGATGGGTACGTGGGGATGAGCACAACGGTCTTCATTTTGTGGCGACCAGCTGTCATCCGTGTTGGTGGAGGGTACAGGTGTGTTTCGAGGCAGCTCAAAACGCATCATGGGTAAAGCGTTTCCACTCAGCTCGGAACTCACCTTTCCGCCGTCCCCCCACTGCCCAATGCGCTCGTTCGCCGGGCACGGGTACGTGGGGATGAGCACAACGGTCTTCATCAGGACAGGTGTGTACTGTGCAGGTGGTGGGAATAGCGTTCCATTGCACGCCTTCCGTCTCAGCACAAGGTTCTCCTGTGGAAAGCGGGGTGGGGGGTTAAGGGGAGGAGGGTTGGGGGAAGGAGGGTGGGGGGTGGGGGGTGGGGGAGAGGATGTGGGGTGCAGCGTTCCATTGCACTCCTTCCGTCTCAGCACAAGGTTCTCCTGTGCGAAGGGCATTGGAGGGGGGGGGGGGGATTGGGAGGGAGGGGAGAGGGAACGTGGGGTACAGTGTTCCTGGCACGCCTTCCGTCCCAGCACGAGGTTTCCTGTCCTGTGGGAAGTTGAGGGGTGTTGGTTGGGGGGGAAGGATAGCAAAGACCTGGAATGCCGGTTCCAAGTTGGAACCTTACCCAGTCATAAAAAACCTAATGGAAACGTTAGCGAATGACACCTGCACGACAGGTGTATTTGAGTCGACTCAAAATACACATGAACAAGGCGGAATGTCACCTGGTCATATTAATCCTAATGTAAACGGAACGGAATGACCTCCCTGGGAATGACTTCGCTTTTGCACGGCAGATTGCCACTCATGCTGAGAAACAGAAACGCGGAAAGATAAATTAGACTCGGGAAGCAGACTCAGCAAGAATGATTGCTGGTGCATACAGAAGAAGAAGAAACTTTTTTAGACCCCAGGCTAAGGAAAAAAAAAAAAGGGAAAATAAAATTACCCAGTAATTCTCCTCTGCACGGCAGATAGCCGCGTCAATGCCGCTCATGCTGGGAAACAGAAACGCAGCCCATCCGAGGCTGGGTGGCTGGTACGGAAGCGACGCTGCCGAGCCTCCGCCGCTGCTCCAGCCGCTGGAGAGTAGACCGGGAGTCGATTGAATGACCAGGTTAATGGGGATGAATATAGCGAGGATGACGACGAAGGGGATTACGTACGGACGGATGGTGCTACCGACTTGTTCGCTTATAGTGCGTAGTGATTGTGACGCGGGCTCAGTCATAGTACGAAGGGTGTTCAGAGCTGGCTCGCTTCTGACATGTAATTTTGAGAAGTTCTTTTCGGACATTTTAAAAGACACGGATCTCTTAAAACGGCTATTGAAATTAGTTCACGAGAGAAGTATTGGGGAAGGGTCTGAATGCAGACAGGTCTAGTGTTCAGTCTGAACATTAAGGAGGGAAAATACATGGACAATGAAGCTTTCAGGAGCTTGGAATCCAACGTCGTTCGGCATCCAGATGAGAAGCCATGCAGCTCAGATTCCAGCATGAGTTTTGCGCAACTGGATTTACTGATGCAGCCATGGAAAGCTGTTATCGGAGCTGAAAGAAACAAGCTGAAACTTGCAGTTACATGTGTAAATTCATGAGACATGAATGATAGACTCAAGTAACTGCTGGCCCTGCGACTGCGGCGCCATGAGACATTTCAGCGGGAGTGGCGGCAAGAAAGGCAAGAGGAAATGCCAAGTTGAAGAGGTTGGATGAACCAATCTACCCTCTTTTTCCCGTTCGCTGTTTGATCCTCGGTGCAGTATGAATGGTGAAGCTTTGTTTGCGATTTCGTACGTTACGGAGGTTTTCGGTGGGGCGAAGTTTTCAAAGTCGCGCTGGAGTGGATGCGTGGTGTTGTGCCATCCAATGTGGTACCGTGTGGGAATGGGAAAGCAAGGGTATGGTGAGCATTCACCTCCTTTTAGCCAGCCTCGAGTTTCGCTTTGGAATCAAAACGGTTACTGTAAGTAAAATGCACAAGTGCACTGCTTTCTCATAATCAAGTTTACTGGGATGTTGGAGGGACAGCGCATGCAGGAATGCTTAGAAAGAGATTCGGGGGACATTAAGGAACATTCCCCCATCTGCATCCCTCTGGTGCTAGTAGGCTATGCCTGATTATGAGGCAGACCAGTTGTGGAAAATCAATGAAGAAAATATTTCTTGGAACTACCTTCGATCGTTGCTCCTCTGGCAACCTCATCCAGAGTTGCATTTAGCCCATTCATTGGGTTTTACCAAGCTTTCATGAATGAAGCTACCTGTGATGCATAGATCACATAAAGGACTGTCCTCTATGTGGAACATCCGATATCCAAGTGTTTCCAAAGAATAAACCAAGGAAAGAAGCTCTTGAGGCTCATCGGCCCTGCATCCAAAGAACAAGGGTGTACACAGAACATCGTAAACCATGTAAAGGTTAATAATAAGGGGGGGGGGGGGGGGGGGGGGAAATCAAGGACACAGGAGTTGAGTAGCTGATGGAGCATCGAAACTCACTCATGAAAGTCGACAATGAGTTGACCGAAAGGAAGCTTCCCTCCATTGATGGCCAGCCGAGCACCAACGGATGGGTCCACTGCATCTTCTCTCCCCTCCTCATAGTTCCTCACTCCTCCACTACCACTACCACTACCACTGGCACCTCCTGGTTCGGCAACTGAACCTCCTGGTTCGGCAACTGCACCTCCTGGTTCAGCTGCTCCAGTACCTGCAGCTGTTGCTTCTGCTGCGGCTGCATCTGCTGGTGCTTCTGGTTCTGCTGCTGCTGCTGCTGCTGCTGGTTCAGCTGCTTCTTTCAATGACCGGAACTGACTCACCCTCTTCTCCAGCATGCCCCTTCCCACTCCCTCTGCTGCTGTCCCATTCACATTGCCCTCAAACACATCGAATATCACCTCCTCCTCACACCCCCCACAGCTGAGCTTCAGAATGTCGATGTATGTATGGTTGAGATCCTGTGATAAGGGTATAGGAGGAAGGGGGCGTTGCAATATTAGCATGAGAGCTCGTCGAATATCACCTCCTCCTCACACCCCCCACAGCTGAGCTTCAGAATGTCGATGTATGTATGGTTGAGATCCTGCAATAAGGGTATAGGAGGAAGGGGGCGTTGCAATATTAGCATGAGAGCTCGTCGAATATTACCTCCTCCTCACACCCCCCACAGCTGAGCTTCAGAATGTCGATGTATGTATGGTTGAGATCCTGCAATAAGGGTATAGGAGGAAGGGGGCGTTGCAATATTAGCATGAGAGCTCGTCGAATATTACCTCCTCCTCACACCCCCCACAGCTGAGCTTCAGAATGTCGATGTATGTATGGTTGAGATCCTGTAACAAGGGTATAGGAGGAAGGGGGCGTTACAATATTAGCACGAGAGCTCGTCGAATATTACCTCCTCCTCACACCCCCCACAGCTGAGCTTCAGAACGTCAATATATGTGTGGTTGAGATCCTGTAGGGAGGGAGAAGGAGAAAGAGGGTGTCAGGATGTTAGCAAGAGAACAGATCAAATACCGAAGCACCTCCTCACTCCCCCCCCCCCCCCACAGCTGAGTATCAGATTGTCGATGTATGTGTGGTAGGAATTCTGTTGAAAAGGAGTCACCAGAAGGGTGTTGAGATAGACAGCATTGATAAACAAAAAGAATGATTGTTGGCCTCCTTTGGCATCCTCCTCACGCCCCCCACGGCAGAGCTTCAAAACGTCAATGAATGTGTGGCCGAGGTCCTCTCTCCCCTCTCACCCATCTCCATCCCTCCAATCTTCTTCCTTTCACCATCCTGATAGTCCCACCCCTGAAAGTCGCCTAACGATGCCCTTCCAGAGAGGCCCACTGGGTGGAAGTGCAGGAAGCGCAGCAGCTGCATGCGCGCCTGGGCTCTCACTCTCAGCCTACTCATACCCCATCTCCATCCTCCCAACCTCCATCCCTTCCTCCCCACCCTACCTGCATCAGCTCAGGCAGAGTGCGGAAAGTCACGTTCGGGTTCCACTTCTGGTAGTCGCCTAACGATGCCCTTCCTGAGAGGCCCACTGGGTGGAAGTGCAGGAAGCGCAGCAGCTGCATGCGCGCCTGGGCTTGCGAGGAGAGGAATGGGTCGAGCGTGTAGGGCTGCGAGCGGTAGTGGCGGAACATGGCCTCTTCAAAAGAGCTCTCCTCATCACTGCCCACACTGGGAGAGAGAGGTGAGGGGAGGAGTAGGGGAGAGGGAGAGGGGAGAAGAGGGGGAGAAAGAAGAGGGAAGGAGGCTTGAGGCTTGCGCAGAGAGGAAGGGATCGAACGTGTAGGGCTGCGAGCGGTAGTGGCGGAACATGGCCTCTTCAAAAGAATACTCCTCGTCACTGCCCACACTGGGGAGAGAGAGGTGAGGGGTCAAAGTGGGGGACAAACACGGGGCAAGGGGAAGGGGTCGGGTCGAGCGTGTAGGGCTGCGAGCGGTAGTGGCGGAACATGGCCTCTTCGAATGAATACTCCTCGTCACTGCCCACACTGGGGAGAGGAGATGGGGGAAGAAGGGGGGGAGAGGGGGACAGGGTAGGCGGGGGTTGGCCTGGGCTTGCGGGGAGAGGAAGGGGTCGAGCGTGTATGGCTGCCAGCGGTAGTGGCGGAACATTGACTCCCCAAATGAATACTCCTCGTCACTGCCCACACTGGAGAAACGGGAGGAGTTGGGGAGAGGGAGAGGGGAGGAGAGGTAGAGAAGAAGAGGGACGGAGGCTTGAGGCTTGCGGGGAGAGGAATGGGCCGAGTGTGTAGAGCTGGGAGTGGTAATGGCGGAACATTGACTCTTCGAATGGATACTCCTCGTCACTGCCCACACTGGAGTGCGGGGGAGGGGAGAGGCGGGAGATGGAGACAGGGAGGGAGGATTATGGCCTCATAGCTGCCAGCACTGATAGCGAGGGGTAGAGGTGACTTTTGAGTCGACTCAAAAGTCAGCTTGGAGACAGGGAGGGAGGATTGTGGCCTTATGGCTGCCAGCACTGATAGCGAGGGGAAGAGGTAAAGGGAGGAGTCAATGTCTGCAGGCAAATGAAGGAAATCGAGCCGAGTGAGGGAGTAGTGGTTGAGTGTAATACGTGAAGTACCACCAAGCTTTCAGGGGTTATATCCAACTACTTATGTAAACCACGGGCTCACCTGTAGACTATGGGCTCACCTGTAGACTATGGGCTTTTGAGGCATCTCAGTGTTTGAGTCGATTTTCGAGACATGTCAAAAAGCCCTGCACATGCTCACCTGTAGACTATGGGCTTGGCTTGAACGGCTGTTGGAATTAAACACACCCACTGAGGGGAGGGAGTGAGTAGGGAAGCCGGGGAAGGAAATGAGATGGAGGGGGGGGATGGGAGAGGGCTGCAGTTAGAAAAAGCACACCCACTGGGAGAAGGGAGGGAAGCAGGTAGGGGGTCTGAGAGGGAAGGTGTGTGTGAATGAAGGACTCGAGAATGAGAGGGAGGGATTCAAGAATCAGATCGGCATAGTCACACATGAGCATGCATGCGCATTTCATACAGTACAAGTCCCCCTGATGTTTCTCATTCCTTATCACCATACACCTTTCCGTCCCCTTACACCCTCGGCCCTCGCACACACCTTCCCTCCCACGCCCCCACCCGCTCCTCATAGGGGCAGGAATACGTGGGAATGAGCACGCGCATGCGCATGTGATACAAGTCCCCCTGATGTTTTCTCATTCCTTATCACCATACACCTTTCCTTCCCCTTACGCCCTAGGCCCCCACACGCACCTTCCCTCCCACGCCCCACGCTCCCACCCTCTCCTCATAGGGGCACGGGTACGTGGGAATGAGCACGCGCATGCGCATGTGGTGGAAATCCTTCAGCATGGGCTGTAGGTGACCCCCTAGGGACGCCTTTCTGTTAACCATGTTCGCCTGGAGTAGTGGAGGAGGTTGTGGGGGGAAGAGAAGACGGGGAGAGAGGAAAGGACACGCGCATGTGCATGTGGTGGAAATCCTTCAGCATGGGTTGCAGATGGCCCCCTATCGACGCCTTTCTGTTGGCCATGTTGGACTGGAGAGAGAGAGGTTGAAGGGAGGGGGAGAGGAGAGCGAGGAGATGAGGAGAGAGGATAGAGTAAGTGGGAATGAGCACGCGCATGCGCATGTGGTGGAAATCCTTCAGCATCGGCTGCAGACGGCCCCCTGTTGGCCATGTTGGCCTGAAGGAAGAGAGGGAGGGGGAAGGGGAGAGCGGGGATGTGGGAAGGGGAGGGGGGAGGCACATCTCAGCATGGGGTGTAGGTGGCCCCCTAAGGACGCCTTTCTGTTGGCCATGTCGGCCTAAATGACAATTACAACCCATCGACTTACCCAGTATGCTGCCTCCGCATGCAATAAACAGCATCCACTCAATCGGGATCTTATCCGCTCTCTTCCCACATTGAAATCAACTAATCATTGACTCAAGAGTTACTTTTTGACACACCCGGTAAACTGCCTCTGCATGGCACAAGACCGCATCCAGCCCATCCCGCCCTGCCTTGGTGTTGTACTCCCCTCGCATATTCCCATCCGCTTCCGCATTTTCTTCCGATATATAAACACTCGATCCTGATACGCTAGAGACTAGCCATAATGGCGTGACGATAACGAGGATGATCAGAAGCGCGGCGAGATATGGCTTCGCTCTGTGAAACCAGCCGTCGCTAGTAGCGAATGCAGATGCGATGAACTCGCGAGGGTTGTTACGCAAATGCCGAGAAACGGACTCCCACCAACGTCGGTCTAGTAGCTGGCGGAAAAATATAGCCCATTCCCGCCGTCGGATCGGAGAGATCGAAAATGAGGTGGGGAGCGAGGAGAATGGCAGGGAGAAGAACGAGTCTCGGGAATCGGGTGAGGAGGATCGGTGGACAGGCGGAGCGTGAAGTGGCGGATGAGAGGAGGCTGCTCGCGAGTGGATGTTGATGAACGGAGAGCTCTCCTCAGTGTTTGATTCGTCTGGTCCAGCCATTGATAGTAAGAGTGCGGTACTTCAGTCGCAGGATCGGATTCACGCCGGGCGACCCTGCAGAATGTGGATGTAGCACTACTATCGCGACAGGTCTACCAACAAGAAAGCCCAGAAGCAGAATGCGGCATTCGGGTGATCCGCTATGGACATCCGCTATTCATCATCTGTCGGCTCGTTCTACGGAACTCACTGAAGTATAGCCCAGATTAAAAATTAGTACATGAACTCCAACAGATGGTTACCTTCTGCCACTAGGCTACATTAAGATAGAAAAACGCCAATGTCTTATTGCTAACTCCTTAGATAATCATGCTAATATACTGGCGGTTCTGGTCTTCATATCTCCTCAGTTCACGTCGCTGCAGTCGTCTGTGCCATCGACCGCCGGATAGCCTCAGCATATGTGCTGTACTGGTATGTCAAGGTCACATCCAACAACTCTTCCAAGGAAGTCTCTGGCTCCCAACCTGCAGAACACAGTCCCAATGTGTTAAGACGCCACGACACAACAATAATTACCACAACACTCAAATGTGAGAAGACTCACCCAGCTGCTGCTGAATAAGCGTCATGTCTGGAATCCGCCGGTCACTATCATCATAGCCCTTTCCATAGAAATCACTTGATGTAACATCGACTGTGGGTGTTGCAGGCTCTGCTTGCTTGCTCACTTTGCAATAGATCTGCACGGCATCAGATGAGCAACCATTAGAGACGAAGACCCACTTACTTCATAGACTACTTGGAGCCATCTGACATACCCTCGTCATCATCGTTGCCAGTTCACGAACAGAAGCCTCGTTCTTGGGGTTCCCGACATTAAATATGTGCCCATTTGCCCGCTCTGGGTTCTCCTGCAATACACATACATACATTCGTCAGGCTAGACTTCGTCAGGCTAAAGAGCAATTAAGCATACAAACTTGCAGAAAAAGCATCAAATGGACTTACAATCATAAGCATCACGGCGCGGATTGCATCCTTGATGTACACAAAGGTGCGTTGTGACTTGCCACCGTCAACCAGCTTAAGGGGTTCTCCGCGCAAAAGTTGCTGCAGGGACAACGCGAGCAAGCTCAGAGATGACAAAGTTGAACACCTAAAGTGGAGCATCATATACTAAACCTTCAGTACCTACATTGCTGAAGCAAGCAAGAACGCGAGGCACGCCATCCTTGGGGCCATCAATTCCAGGGATAAAATCCATACGGGGACCAATCCAGTTGAACGGGCGGACGATGGTGAATTTGAGATCATTTTCAGCCCCCTCAGCTGTGACACACCACAAAAGATATTTCATATAGTACCAACGAGCCAACCAAATGAACAAACGGAAGTGGTGTGCACTTCTCACCATAGATGACCCTTTCAATGAGCTGCTTCGCACAAGCGTATGACCACCGTTGCTTTTGCACAGGCCCGAAAATGCAAGGCGTTTCGTCTTCTTTCAGCACATAATACTGGGGATCCTGTTACGTTTAGAGCAATGACGGAAATCGTCAGACACTCGTTAGCGCTTTTTCACGATGAACTTGACGATACAGACCTCGAAAGGGAGGCTCTTACATTGCGCATAATGCTGTCAGGAGGCAAAAAGGCTCCAACCGTCTTGCCATAGACCTCACAGGTGGAGAAATGAATCAGTCTTCTTTTGAAATCTGAGCAGAACTTGGCCTGTAAAAGACATTTCATTATGTTACATCCCGCTAGAGAAAACAATTTCACGTACATTGTGATTGGAATGCGAACTAACCACGGGGAGAGCATCGACGAAGTTGCTGTAGATAGTATCCAGCGGCCTGGTGTTGTAATCCGCTGGAGTACAGATGGCAGCCAGATTAATCGTCTGCGCGAGGAATTCTCGCCGTTAGTAAGTGCTGAAGTTTCCTAAGACTTTGCGAGGCGTTTGGAGTGGAAGCATTGAGCAGTTATTGCGAATAGAGTAGCAAGACCCACCAAGTCACATGACTTGATAATGCCTTCAAGACGCGGATCATTGCTGATGTTAAACTGGTGAAACTCCATCCGACCGCTCCATGGATGAGAATCACCCAGCAGGTGCTCGATCTTGTCATTGTACATGTCAACTGCCACCACTACATGGTTGGTTTCCCACATCAAAGCCTCGCATAGGTGCGATCCAATGAAACCGGCTGCTCCTATAATACACATCCTAATAGGTGCGATCTCCTTGCCATCTAGGTCAAACCGTTTGGCCATGACTATCCTATGTCGGACGTTCAAATTCAGCCTGCTTACTAAACCCAGAAAGAAAAAAGAGCTCGAAAGACGTGATACCAATAAATAAGTACTACTCCGTTTCAGGACTGCTGGCCAGCACCTTCGAGGTCGGCAATGGCTGGTTTAGGATGCTGAGCTGACGGAACGGAGTTCACGGAGCATGGAGAATTCCACTGACAGATGAATTCAGGCAAGAGAGCATGGATCGAATTGGTGAAGTTCAAGGAATGGAATGAGAGGGATGAGGGGAGGAGAAGCGGGAAAGCCGTTTGCCTGATGACGACATCTTTCACTTTCGCGAATTTACACGCCAATCGCGTCGTCTCGCCCATGCGAGCAGCGGCGAGTGTCGTTCTTCATGCCCGCGGTCTGCGATTCTCTGACAACACCCTCCTCGCTAGCCAAACCGCTCGTTTTTGTGGACTGTCCATTCAAGAGCTCCCACAAGCTTCTTCGCTACTAACACTATTCTTCAAGCAAATAAGACTCCTATTACTGGTTTTATGAATGGTTTCGATGTTAAAGATATAAATTCGCTTTGAGCTGTTCGTGTTCTCCAACTTTCAATATCAGACTTATGAAAGTGACCTTCTCTTAACTACACCTGACGTAGTAAAATGAGCCCAAGCACGTCAAATATTATACTAGAAAATGGGGTTAGTGGAGTGGCCGCTGCCTGAAAAACTAATACTCAGATGGTGAATGACGCAAAACCGAATGCAACAATTTATAAGAACTAAAAATACACTACCGTCATGAAATTCCCTGCTCAGGGCAAATAACCCTCGGGACTACCTTCCTCCTCCAACCCATCTCCTTTTTTCGTGCCACAGCAGCAGCAGGTCTATTCTGACAAGCAGCCACGCGCCATTCCACTCCGCCTTTCACGCAGCCACGTCACCGTCCATCCTTCCGTAACTCCCTCCGTCGCTCGCCTACCACCATGTCTCAGGCTCTGACTCGCTCTGTCCTGCGACGCGCGGAGATGCTGCGCAACGTGTCTGCGAGGCAAATGTCGTCGTCGTCGTCGCACGCGCATGACGTTGGTGAGAAGCGATTTCACCTGCGAGAGCTTTTCCTGGTGGATCTTTATGTCGATCAATCGCAACGAGTCTGCCGGGCAGATGTCGTCGTTGATGTCGTCGTCTAGCTGCGGATAACATTTATAGTGGATCACGATCTTTGCGTGAGGTGAATGTTGAGTGGAGTCAGTAGTCACCTCGTTGATGAGGAGCTTTCCTTGTAGATCTTGATTTCTGCGTGAGCACAGGCGTTAGACCGTCGTCTCGTTCTTCGAACAGTTTTCTTTCGGAGCAGGCAACACTGGCACATCTTTGTTCCGGAGCATTTATTCTCACTCGCTTATTTGTTTTTTTCGTCGACTCGAGTCGCCTCGTTATAATGCCACGGCACGGCATTTCAAAGTAGACGGACGGCTTTATTCTGAATCATGTAGTTCATTTCTAAAAGCATTTCTTTTCATTTGTCGTCGTCGGATTCTCGAAGGCTTCATCAGCTTCTACGTCGCAAGAACCTGGTTTATATTCTTTCTTTCGTTGCGTTTCGTTGCGTTGCGGTGCATTGCGTTTCGCTGCTGCGCGTTGCGTTGCGGTGTGGTGCGGTGTTTCATGGTGCGAATGAACAGAGGAGACCATCAAGTGGCGCAACATCACGGCTGTCGCAATGGTCGGCTGTTTGGCTCTGGGCGTCTACAACTTCGCGGGAGCTGCTCACCACGAGAAGCACGAGCGACCGGTGGGTTCCCCTTCGCATTCATTTCGTTAGAGTTTTACAAGTCTATTTAACCAACCCATTTTTATTCCTTGCCAATAGGCAACCTTGCATTGTTACGAGAATACAGCGGGCTTTACAGGCAGATGATATGGTGCTTTTGTTGAGTTCGAATTCTGTTGTTTACTACCAATGCGCAGCTCTACATTGTGCACATAAGCTGTCGTCGTGTACCATGGAGGGAGTGTGTCTGACTCGTACACTGTGCATTAAGGTGGTGCATTATCGTCTTCTCGTTGTTTCGGCTTGCCTACATAACAAATATGGTTTCAAATTTTGACCAGCTTCATAGGTGACTTCTGCATCGACTTTTAGTTTAGTCTGACAACGTTTCGAGGTGTGCATGCAAGTTGGACAGCGTGCTCAAAATTACCAGGGAATAATAACTGGTTTCATCATTGTGGTCTTTTTGTTTCTCCCTTGTGGGTGTGTTCATAAATTATTATGCCGTTGCAGGCATACCCCTACCTCCACATTCGCAACAAGGAATTCCCTTGGGGTAAGAGAAACCAGGACTCCTACCCTATTCTTTTCTGCCCTTTCACTCTGTTTACTGCTCCACAATCCATCACCCCCCCACCCCCCCCTCCCTCACCCCCTCCCCCCCTCCCTGATATCCTGTATTCCTGCATTGTATGTCTACAGTTGTCAGATGTAGAATCTGAATAACCTTTCAACTTGGTGTTGATCACTTGTCTGCTCCAAACAAACTTGATGTAATGTTTCCCCTATCTCTTTAGTCACCTCGTGTGCGTTGTGCATGCCTGCAGGACCCTGCGGCCTGTTTGAATGGGATTGCAAGACTGCCGCGGGTGCCAAGTGAAGCAGAGTGTAGTGCAAGCTTAAGCGCAGCAGCAGATATACTGTATGGCAAAAGTATCGCATTATAGTCTATGTTGAAGCGAATTCGAATCTGGCTGAAAGTCAAAGCCCAGCTATTGTCTGTAGTCTGGAAAAGGAAGCAGACAATGGCTGAATGGTACTGTGAATAGCAAGGTTCTGGTTCTTACAGTACGCAGAAGCTGCAGTGCCTTACCTTGCAAGCCTTTCCATGTTGTGTACTTACTGAAGCTATTGCATTTAAAATCGGAGTACCGTATTCCCCCGGATATACCACCCTAGGGTGCTATGATAACTACACAAAGGGGGGGGGTCTTGTCATCGGAAAAAGCTACATTGCACCCGGGTCTTTACATAATGTATATATATTTTTTATAGCGTAAAACGTTTAGTACTAAATGTACATCTGTGCCGTGGTGGTAGATTGCTGGTTGGGTGCGCAAAACCGAGGACTGGGCGAAAACGTTTTGCGCGAGAATTAGCTGCCACATTGCAAGCTCCAACAAGGCCCACTGTCAGGCCCTGATTGGACGAAATCACACCCCCTCGTCGCACGACGAGGATTCATGCAGGTGACAATGGCGGAGTCCCCGCAACAGCCTCGGTTGCCTCGCTGGGCGGGCACGTCATTGAACTATGAAGGAGTTGATCCTTCTTTCTGTGCAGCGGCTCCATTCCACGAACTCGAGCAATGCTCGGCAGAGTGTCCTACCACTACCTGCCTCCTCGCTCCATGTCCAGGCATAAATTCTTCCTTCCTATGGCCTGTGACACCGACGTTCACTAGGCTTAGATGGCTACCTCTCCCTTGTCAAACATATATGCAGCATATTGTCTAGGCTGTAGTGGGGTAGCCCATATGAGGTACAACCCAATTAGGGTTCACTATTTGTACTCATGCGTGCTGTTAGTTCATCATTTTCCTGCCTGTGATTCTTACATGGTTTCAGAGCAGGAGGTCCCTAGGACCTACCGATCTGTTTTTTTTTAGGGCCCACCGTCGCACGCATGCGGTTACCACGCTACCCCGCGCCCTACACTCGATGCGCCCTAGCTGCGCCCTCGTGCGCCCTCGTTAGTGCCCTCGCGCGCCCTCGTTAGCGCCCTCGCGCGCCCTCGCTGCGCCCTCGCGCGCCCCTCGTTAGCGCCTTCACGCGCCCCAGTTAGCGCCCTCGTGCGCCCCTCGTTAGCGCCCTCGTGCGCCCGCGCTGCCCGCCCGTCGCGCTGCCCGCCGCGCTGCCCGCCGCGCTGCCCGCCGCGCTGCCCACCGTCGCGCTGCCTGCCGCGTCGCCCGCCAGTCGCGCAGCCCGCTGCGCTGCCCGCTCGCCGCGCTGCCCGCCCGTCGCGCTGCACGCCGCGCTGCCCGCCCGCTGCGCTGCCCGCTCGCCGCGCTGCCCGCCCGTCGCGCTGCACGCCGCGCTGCCCGCCCGCCGCGCTGCCCGCCCGTCGCATTGCCTGCCGCGCTGCCCGCCGTCGCGCTGCCTGCCGCGCAGCCCGTCCCGAGCCCGCTCGACGCGCGCGCGGCCCGCAGCTGCCCCGCGCAGCCCGTCCCGAGCCCGCGCGACGCGCGCGCGGCCCGCCGCTGCCCCGCGCAGCTCGCCCCAAGCCCGCGCGGCGCGTCCGCGGCCCGCAGTGCGCTGCGCGCCGTCCGCGCGGCCCGCGCCGCGCCCTACCCGCCAGTGCACGGCCCCCGGCAGCGGCTCGCGCCACCCTACCGCCGCCACGGCCCCACCCTGCCGCTGCCACGACCCGGCCCTGCCCTGCCGCTGACACGACCCTGTCAAACTATGCATATTGTGTTTGTGTAGGCTGCTAGTGGGGTAGCCCATATGGGGTACAACCCAATGTTAGGGTTAGCTTATGTACCCAACACTTCATCAATGCAACTCATTCCTGCTGTCAGATTCTAACATGGTATCAGAGCACTAAGGTCCGTAGGACCGTTTTTTTTCGGGCCCACCTACCACTGCGGTTACCGCGCTACCCCACGTACCTGCCTGCCTTGCCTTGCCTTGTGACGTGCTGCACTACGCGAGCCGTCCAGCAGCCCTAGCGCTGCCTCCTGCTGCCCTAGGCCAGCGCGCTGCCCCTAAAGGCCCGTAAGGCCCGCGCGCCGCCCCTACACGCCCTCCAGGCCTGCGCAGCCCGCACCGAGCCGCGTGCAGCCCGTTGCTGCCGCGAGCTGCCCCCACCGAGCCCGTGCAGCCCGCACAGAGCCGCGCGCAGCCCCCTGCAGCCGCGCGCAGCCCGCACAGAGCCGCGCGCAGCCCGCTGCAGCCGCGCGCAGCCCGCACCGAGCCGCGCGCAGCCCGCTGCAGCCGCGCGCAGCCCGCACCGAGCCGCGCGCAGCCCGCTGCAGCCGCGCGCAGCCCGCACCGAGCCGCGCGCAGCCCGCTGCAGCCGCGCGCAGCCCGCACCGAGCCGCGCGCAGCCCGCTGCAGCCGCGCGCAGCCCGCGCCGAGCCCACGCAGCTCGCGTAGCGCCGCGCGCGGGCCTACTCCTGCCTCGCGAGGCCCGCGCGCCGCCCGCAGCAGCCCGCGCGCGGCTCGGCGCAGCCCGCGCCGAGCCGCGCGCGGCTCGCCACTGCCTAGCGCGGCCGCGCGCGGCCTGCAGCAGCCCAGCGCGCTGTCAGCGCAGCCCGCGCCGAGCCGCGCGCGTCCCTCTGCCTCGGCCCCGACCTGCCGCTGATACGGCCCCGCTCTGCAGCTGCCACGGCCCCGACCTGCCGCTGAAGCGGCCCCGCCTGCAGCTGCTTCGGCCCTACTCTGCACCGGGTGTTGCGGCCCCGACGTCGCCGCTGTCGTGCGCCTACTCCGCCGCCGCCCGTTGAGCGCCGGCCCTGCTCGCCCGGCGAGCGCCTGCTCTTCCAGCCTTTGGTGAGCGCCTGCCTGCCTGCCTGCCGGCCTGCCTGTCTGCTTGCCTGCCTGCCGGCCTGCCTGCCTGTCTGCCTGCCTGCCGGCCTGCCTGTCTGCTTGCCTGCCTGCCTGCCTGCCTGTCTGCCTGCCTGCCAGCCTGCCGGCCTGCCTGTCTGCTTGCCTGCCTGCCGGCCTGCCTGCCTGCCCGCCTGCCTGCCTGCCTGCCTGCCTGCCTGCCTACCTGCCGGCCTGCCTGCCTGCCTGCCGGCCTGCCTGCCTGCCTGCTTGCCTGCCTGCCTGCCTGCCTGCCTGCCTGCATGCCGGCCTGTCTGCCTGCCGGCCTGCCTGCCTGTCGGCCTGCCGCGCCTGCCCTGCCCGCGCTACTGCTGCTGCTACTGCTACTGGCCGGTGGCCAGATGCAGCCCCAGCGACGTTCACGTGAGTCTCTCACGCCCCAGCAGCTTAGTGAGTGGTATACTAGCTGGGGTTGTCGCGGTAGCAGTCGTAGCTGTCCCCCTGGAGCTGGTCAGTTGGGAGCGACTGGCAGTGGCCAGCTGCAGCTGCAGCGGCGTCCACGCGAGACACTTACGTCCCGGCAGCTCCACGAGTGGTACGCTCAGTGTAGCAGGTCTACGCGTACAGTTCGCTGCCAGTACGTCCTTCGCACAGGTGATAGGACTGGTCAGCCTTGCGGGACGCTTGGTCACACACAGTCCTGCTGCTTCGCCCGTCTGAGCGACGACTGGCGTACAGTGTTTGGCGACGAGGCTGAGCTCCCCGACTGGCTGGAGCTGCTTGGACAGAGGGTAGATATCTTTGCTCCTGACTATGATGCTATTCTCACTGCCATGTATGCATTGCCTACTAGTGTTGACCGTGCCTGTTACCTGTGCGTCCCGCCTGACCCTGGTATAGCACCTGCTGCTCCCGGTACTGGTGAGGCTGCTGCCCTAGGTGCTCGTGCGTCTCCTCCTCTGGGTGCTGGTGAGGCTGCTGCTCTAGGTGCCGGTACGTCTCCTGCTCCAGGTGCTGGTGGGTCTGCTCTCTCTAGTTCTGCGCCTGCTGCGGCCTTGTACACCTTCACGCTTGACTCAGGTGCTTCCCGCTCCTTCTTTCGCGACTGCACCACACTCACGCCGCTTAGTCGGCCGGTTGCAGTCTCCCTGGCGGACCCCTCTGGGGGTCCAGTCCTTGCCCACTACTCCACGGTTCTGCCGTGTCCGGCCGCCCCGTCTGGCTTGCTGTCAGGTCTTTACCTCCCCTCGTTCTCTACGAACTTGGTGAGTGGAGCTGACCTCCAGGATCAGGGGGTGCACCAGTTCACTCCTGCGCGTCAGCGGGTGACTCACTGTACGTGTGCTCGGACCGGCCGACACCTGGCCACGTTTTCCCGTGCGCCTGGCTCGAGTCTGTACACCCTGACCACTGCGTCCGCTCAGGTAGCTGCGTCTGCGTCTGCGTCCGGTCAGCCGACGGCCCCCTGCGAGTGTCGCGCTTTGTCGCACCAGACCCTCCTGTGGCACCACCGCCTTGGTCACCCCTCGGTGCAGCGCCTTCGTGGCATGCACTCTCGCTTCCTGGTTTCTGGTCTGCCCAGGTCTTTGCCTGCCCTGCCTCCCTCGCTTGCGCCGCCCTGCATTCCTTGCGTCGAGGGGCGGCAGCGCGCCGCTCCTCACTCCTCCTCGTTCCCTCCCACAGAGGCTCCCCTGCAGACTCTCCACCTGGACGTGTGGGGCCCAGCCCGCGTCCGTGGACAGGGCCACGAGCGGTACTTCCTGCTGGTTGTTGACGACTACACGCGTTACACCACGGTCTTTCCCCTGCGCAGCAAGGGTGAAGTCCCTGCTGTTTTGATCCCTTGGATCCGCGCTGCCCGTCTCCAGCTCCGCGAGCGGTTCGGGACGGAGTTTCCCGTCCTGCGTCTGCACTCTGACAGAGGTGGTGAGTTCTCCTCCGACCTCTTGGCAGCCTTCTGTGCGGAGCACGGCATCACCCAGTCGTTCACGCTTCCGGACTCTCCGCAGCAGAATGGGGTTGCTGAGCGCCGCATTGGCTTAGTCATGGAGGTCGCTCGTACCTCCATGATCCATGCGGCTGCCCCCCATTTTCTGTGGCCGTTTGCGGTCCGGTACGCCACGCATCAGCTCAACCTCTGGCCCCGTGTCTCCTTGCCGGAGACCTCGCCCACACTGCTGTGGACGGGGAAGGTTGGCGATGCGTCGCGTTTCCGGGTCTGGGGTGCTCGTGCCTTTGTCCGCGATACCACCGCGGACAAGCTCTCCGCCCGTGCAGTTCCCTGTGTCTTCCTTGGCTTTGTCCCTGACGCGCCTGGTTGGCAGTTTTACCACCCCACCTCGCGCCGTGTCTTTGCGTCCCAGGACGTCACGTTTGACGAGTCGGTTCCCTTCTACCGTCTCTTCCCCTACCGCACTGCCCCTCTCCCTCCCCCGCCGCTCTTCCTCGCTCCAGGTGCTCCCCAGGTCGACCCTCTCCCCGCTCCAGGTCCTGCTCCCTCAGGTGTGTCTCAGGTAGACCCTCCTCCCTTCCCTGCGCCGGTTGAGGTCACTGGTGACTCAGGTCCTGCTGGGGGTGGTCCTGCTCGGGGTGCTACTTCTGGGGGTGCTGAGTCTGGGGGTGCTGAGCCTGGGGGTGCGGAGCCTGGGGGTGCGGAGCTTGAGGGTGTAGAGCCTGGAGGTGCTGAGCCTGAGTGTGAGGGGTCTGGAGGTGCTGGAGCTGGTGGTTCTGGGGCTGCTGAGGGTGCTAGCGCTGGAGGTTCTGGAGCTGCTGGAGGTCCTGGTGCTGGTGGCGCTGGAGCTGCTGAGGGTGCTGGCGCTGAGGGTTCAGAGTCTGCTGTTGCGCGGTCTCCTTGGAGTAGCCGCCTTCGTCCACGTGTGCCTCTCACCTCGCAGCAGCTGCACGACTGGTACGGTCGCCGTCAGGGTCGCGCTGCTGGAGCCCGGGGCTCTACTGCTGGAGGTACTTCTGCTGCCGTCCCTGGCGCTAGGAGTGGTGCTGGTACTGTTTCTACTGGAGGTGCTGGAGTCGCTGGTCCCGGAGGTGCTCGTACTGGAGGTACTGGAGCTGCTGGGGCTGGGGGTGCTGCGTCTGGAGGTGCTGCTGCTGGAGACACCGAGGCTGGAGACCCTGGGACTGGAGGTGCTGGTTCTGGGGGTGCTGCTGCTGGAGACGTGGAGGCTGGAGACCCTGGGACTGGAGGTGCTGGTTCTGGGGGTGCTGCTGCTGGAGACGTGGAGGCTGGAGACCCTGGGACTGGAGGTACTGGTTCTGGGGGTGCTGCTGCTGGAGGCACTGGGGTTGGAGACCCTGGGCCTGGAGGTGTCGGTTCTGCTGCTGGAGCTGCTGGAGGTGCTGGAGGTGCTGGAGCTGCTGAGGGTCCTGGAGCTGCTGGAGCTGCCGGTTCTGGTGCAGCTGCGCCGCCACGACTGTTCTTCGCTCCGCCGTCTCCGTCGTCTCTGCCGCCGCCTGACTCTGTTCTTCGTCAGGTTCTTACTCTCCCGTCGTCTACTGGTCTTCCGTTACAGCCTGGCTCACCGCTGCCTGCTCCTTCTCCTTACACTGAGCGGACGGGTAGTCTTGCTGAGCGTCGTGAGCCTGCGTCGCGTCCTGTCTCGCCTGTTCGTCCTAGTCGTACCGGTCGTCGTGTTCCGCGTCCGCGTTCGCCGCCTGTCCCCACCGCACACCTTGTCGTCCGTCGTCCTTCCTCTGTTCCGCAGTCTGTTTCTCTGCCGTCTCCTCCTGCGTCTTCCTTGCCTCACGTTCCGGACCCTGAGTCTGACCGGTTTCGTGCTGAGCACCCTACTGTCACGCGTCTGCTCGCCACTGTTGTCACTGACCCCTCGTTTGAGTCTGCTGCTGCGACTGCTTTGGTTGCTGAGCTTGTTGACTTTGCGGCTGCCTGTCGTCTAGACTACGCTGCTAGTCTTGTCGCTGAGTCTGAGTCTGTCTGTCCTCCGTCCGTCGGGGGTGAGTGTGCTCTTAGCACGGACGTCCTTGAGGACAGGCACGAGGACCTTGAGTATCTTGCAGCCGCTGCGCCTCATCTCGTGACCATGCTGCTTGCCCCTGAGGGAGACCCGGATGCACTAGACATCCCCACCCCGCGCTCGTACGCTGAGGCGGTCGCGGGTCCCTACTCCTCTCAGTGGCAGGCAGCCATGGATGCAGAGATGGCATCCTGGAAGTCCACAGGCACCTACGTCGACGACGTTCCCCCTCCTGGGGCAAACATCGTCAGTGGCATGTGGATTTTCAGGGTGAAGCGGCCGCCTGGTTCTCCGCCTGTCTTCAAGGCACGTTACGTTGCTCGAGGCTTCAGTCAGCGAGAGGGGGTTGACTTCTTCCAGACCTTCTCCCCCACCCCGAAGATGACCACTCTTCGGGTACTGCTGCACGTTGCCGCCCAGCGTGACTACGAGCTTCACTCGCTTGACTTCAGCACAGCTTTCTTGCAGGGCAGCCTGCACGAGGAGATCTGGCTGCGCCGCCCACCTGGCTTCACTGGGTCGTTCCCTCCTGGTACCCAGTGGAGCCTCCGCCGGCCAGTCTACGGTCTCCGTCAGGCGCCTCGTGAGTGGCACGACACACTGAGGACTACGCTTGCGGCTCTCGGGTTTGCGCCCTCCACAGCTGACCCGTCACTGTTTCTGCGCACCGACACTTCGCTGCCGCCGTTCTACATCCTCGTGTACGTCGACGACTTGGTCTTTGCCACTGCTGACACTAAGGCTCTCGCCCTGGTGAAGTCCGAGCTGCAGAAGAGACACACGTGCACAGATCTGGGTGAGCTGCGCAGCTACCTTGGCTTGCAGATTACCCGGGACAGAGCACGGTGCACCATCACTCTGACTCAGTCACACATGGTGCAGCAGGTCCTTCAGCGCTTCGGCTTCACCTGGTCCTCGGCACAGTCCACTCCTCTGGCTACAGGTCACTCGCTCTCAGCTCCACCTTCGGACGAGTCCGTAGAGCCGAGTGGTCCTTACCCAGAGCTAGTAGGCTGCCTCATGTACCTGATGACTTGCACTCGTCCTGACCTTGCGTACCCTCTTGGCCTTTTGGCCCGCTACGTGGCTCCTGGTCGGCACCGAAAGGTGCACTGGGATGCTGCGAAGAGGGTACTGCGCTACTTGTGCAGTACATCGGGCATGGGGCTCGTGCTTGGAGGACGGCGAGAGGTGGTCCTCACTGGGCACTCAGACGCGTCTTGGGTTGACGACCAGGCTACACAGCGGTCGTCACAGGGTTACACTTTCAGCCTCGGCTCTGGTTCTGTTTCGTGGCGTTCTACTCGCTCGTCTTCTGTTCTCAGCTCCAGTTGTGAGGCTGAGATCTACGCCACCGCCATGGCTGCTCAGGAGCTGCGCTGGCTCACTTACCTGCTGACCGACCTGGGAGAGCGGCCTCGTTCTCCTCCAGTTCTGTACGTTGACAACAAGGCAGCCATTGCCTTGTGTGAGGAGCACAGACTGGAACACAGAACGAAGCACATCGCTCTGCGTTACTTCCTGGCTCGAGAGTTGCAGCAGCGTGGTCAGCTTCGTCTTGCACACGTGGCCACTCGGGCCAACACTGCTGATATATTCACCAAGGCACTTTCGTCTGGTGATCATCAGCGCTTTTGTACCTTGTTGGGCCTTGTGCCTACGTTTCCACACTTGCTGTAGACTCTGCCTGTACTGTGATCTTTATATATATATATATACCTGCATGCTTGCTCTTGCTAGGTAGTGATCACTGTACTTTGTTTGTTGCATATATACCTCTGCATGTGGACAGGCCTTGTGGCCCTTTGCTTGTGCTCAGTGTGTGTGGTGACGTTGTGATCCACCCTGAGCTTGTTTTGTTTCTCTTGACTGGTCTTGTGACCCCTTGTTCTCCCCCACTTTGCCTATGGGGGTGTGTCAAACTATGCATATTGTGTTTGTGTAGGCTGCTAGTGGGGTAGCCCATATGGGGTACAACCCAATGTTAGGGTTAGCTTATGTACCCAACACTTCATCAATGCAACTCATTCCTGCTGTCAGATTCTAACAGACCCGGCCCTGCCCTGCCGCTGCCACGACCCGGCCCTGCCCTGCCGCTGACTCGATCCGGCCCTTCACTGTAGCCGCTGCCACGGCCCTGCTGTCGCCGCCGTCGTACGCCGACCCTGCCGCCGTCCGCCGAGCACCGGCCCTGCTCGCCCGGTGAGAGCCTGCTCTTCCTGCCACTGGTGAGCCCCTGCCTTGCTAGCGCGCTGCCGTGCCGCCTGCCTGACCTGTGATTCTTACATCCCTACTCCAGTAGCACAGTGGTTAGGCGGCAGCGGCCTTCCGTCACCCAGTCACCCGCTGCTGCGGGCACAAGGAGGGTGGGCTTTATCTGCGATGTAGTTAGCATTCTGTCTAGATGGTAGTAGGCCCCTGTTGAATGTAGTAAAGACTGTGTGATGGGAGTGTTAGCGCTGTATTGCGTCATATGTAGCTTGTTTCTGCTAATGTCAACGTTGTAGATGGATTATCATTGGAAACCCTGTGCTACTTAGGCAAAAACTGCAATTATACCCGTACATAACACCCCCCCCGGGTGCTATATAGGATGCCCCCAAAAGGGGGGGTATAGTAGAAACGAGGCCCGCTATAGCACCCCCCCCGCACAAGCCACCCGGGGGGTGCTCTATTTCGGGGGGTGGTATGTCCGGGGGAATACGGTACCGGTAATACAATTTGCCCCATGCTAGGCCTACAGATACAGTACCCCCTCCTCGCCCTGCGCCCCTGAGAAAAACTGCCGTACTAAGGTACCATGTAAAAAGTGTATAACAAATTACAGCACTAGTCCTGAGCACAGCGCTCTGTAACAAGCACGTCGCCCCTCGAGTCTCGTGAGATGCGGATTTCCTCGTCAATGTAGGTGTTGTCAAACCTGTTGGCGTGGTGCGGTCGAATGGGATGTTCGTATTCGAACATGGAGTGGAATCAACAGGGGCAGAAATTGGATGAGATGCGGATTTCCTCGCCAATTTACTGTAGGTGTTGCCTAACCTGTTGGAGTGGCGTGATAGAAACAGATATTCATATTTTATGGCAGCAGCAGCAGCAGCAGCAGCAGGGGCAAAGATTGGATGTGCCACGACATCAGGCAACGTGTGCTTCTGGACATCTAAGTCTCACCATCGTTGCAATGGGCTACCTTGACTCACCATCCTTGGCCGAAGCAGATAGGGTGGAACAGATAGGGTCCACGAAGCAGTGATCTGTCCAGAATTTGGTAGACTCACAAATTACCTTGTTACCATACAATGCCACATGGAATTGATTGAAACAGCACGTTCCTACTCACCATCCTTGGCCGAAGGGCGGAACAGGTAGGGTCCACGAAGCAGTGACGAGACGAGCACCTGTGAACCTGATTGATGCAGGGAAGGGAAAGCAAGAGGCGACTTTTGAGTCGACTCAAATGGGTGGGAGTTGGGACTGGTAGGGTCCATGAAGCATTGACTATACGAGCACCTGTGAGCCTGATGTGGGGAAGGGGATATAAAAAGCTTGATGCATGTAGCTATGGCAAGCAGAGGCATGGCTTAGCAGCCCTAATGGGGCATGCAACAAGCAGGGGGGAAAGTGAGGGATACTGAGGGGACGGTCATGCTGAGCGAAGTCCATGTTATAATGGCAGCGGCAGAGACATCGAACAGAGGCACACATAAAAACCGCGATAACTGAGAGGATTTTTTAGGCGCCTCAAAAATCGTCCGAAGGGAAGGTTAGTTAAAACCGGAGGGCCAAGAAGGCCCAAATTGGTTCAACCTTCCTAACTTCGGTTGAGTTTGGCCCTCACACACAAAATCTTGGCCAATTGTGTTGCTCGCCCCAACCAACCTTCCTAACGTTGAAGTTCTTAGCCCGCGGGTTTTAAGTAGCAGAGGCAGAAGCATCGAAGAGAGGCACATGAGTGAGAAAGATGGAAGGGGGGATTGGCAGATGGTGTGTGAGAGGGGGCAATACTGACTGGAAGGTGACGCATTGTGCGGAGGTCACTTGGATGGAGGCAGAGACAGGAGCGAAGAGAGGAGGGGAGTGGCGGGAGGGAGGGAGAAGGGATGCAGAGATGGTGCACAGGCAGGGGCGATACTGACGGGAAGGTAACGCGTTGGGCAGAGGCGATTTGAATGGAGGCAGAGATGTCGAGTATATGTGTGAGAGAGAAGGGGGATTGGCAGGTGGAGCGAGTGTGGGGGTGGGAGGGGCGGGCGGGATACTAACTGGAAGGTGACGCGTTGAGCGGAGGCGATTTGAATGGAAGCAGATACGTCGAACATGCCAGAGGGGGGGAAGGTGATGGTATTGCTCAGAGTGCCCTTCGCCACGTCTATGGTCTGCAAGGCATAGGATGGTGGTTCAAGAAAGGGAGGCGGTGTGGGGAGGGGAGAGAGAGAGAGAGAGGCGACTTGGATGGAAGCAGAGACGTCAAGTCAAACATGGGCGAGGGGGGGAATGGTGTTGCTCAGTGTGCCCTTCGCCACAGGAAAGAATCGGGTATGCTCTGCAAGGCAGGGGTAAGAAAGGGAAAGGAAGAGGAAAGGCGATAATGCTGCTTAGTGTCCCCATCTCCACGACTATGGTCTGCATGGTGTGGAGGGAGTAAGTGAGTGGGTAAGTGGGAGAGGAAAGGAAGGGGTAAAAGGGGGGAGGGTGATGATGTTGCTCAGTGTGCCCCGTGGCACGTATACAGTTTGAGTCGATTTTTGAGTAGATTTTTGAGTCGACTCTAAAAGGGAAACGGTGATGATGTTGCTCGATCGATGTGCACCGTGGCACGTATACGGCTTGCATGGCCTGGTAAGAGAAGCGAGTTTTGAGACGTTTCAAAACTACGGTTCGCATGGCCTGGTAAAAGAAGCTGCTCACTTGAAATGTGTCTCCAGCGGTGGTGCCGAAAAAGGGAGCCTGTTTGAAAATGAAGAGCGTCTCCTTCTCAGTCGTCCATAGAAGCTTCCACGTGGCGCTCAATAATTCGTCAGACGTTGTCACAGGAGCTTCTTTCCCCCCATCCGCTCTTCCCCCTCCTCCTAACCTTTCCAGCGATTCGATAGAGGCCAGAATTTCGCGAGTAATCGCCGAGTCTGTTACCACTCCGCGCTCCGACTTCGCAATCGCGGCGCGGAGCCTGTCTTTAATCGCCTCTGCGTCATTCGCAGTAGAAGGTGATTCGGATACGTGAGAAGCAGGATTCGTACCACCCGTCGCCGAGACAGTACACCGAGCGCGGCCGCTTCTCTGCGATTGTAACCGTCGCGTAGCATATGTTACCGAATTCGGCAATCTTTCGTAACTAGAGCAGCTCAAAGGACCCGTAAGACGACTAGTGCGACAAACACGAGCAATATGATTGCTGGCGACGCGCGTAGTAACGGTGGGTCCAAGTGTGCGACGTGGCGGCGACAGCACAGATGCTGTCGCGGGCTTGCAAATGACGGCCATGGACATCGACTCCATGGACACCGTGGCTTGCGGCCGCAAAAGTCCGAGGGAATCCGTCCGTCCACGGACAGCGGCTCGCGCGGACGGACTGTCAGAATCCGTCGGACTCGGTGAACGAATGGTGAACTGAACTTGACGCCTATGCTGGTGGGGGCTAGAATTCCAAGTTCCATTGCGGTTGTTCGTGGTTTGGAATGGTTCTTTGTAATGAATAAAGTTTATTCCCGGGGTTTCAGTGTGGTACGAGCATTTCCGGGGTTTCTCTCGCGTCCGAGCCGACCCCAGTATTGTTTTGGTCTTCAAGCAAGGGTGCCATCGGAGTTTTCACTTACTGCTCGGTGCTGTACAGTTTAAGGCGGTACACATTGTTCACCGCTCTGAAACGCTCTAAACCGCTTTGTGTTCTCCTTTCTGAAGGTTGGCGCTTAGGGCGTGTGTGATTCTAGTTTTAACCTTAGGTTTATGTTTGTGATTCGATTGTAGCAAGTGAACACTAAGCGAACCTGACTCGATTTTGAGCGTTTGCAAGGTTAGAACCGCCGGTGTCAAAAGTTGTGAACTCACAATCACACGCGCAAGTGCGAATCTGCAAGTTCGAGCCTGTAGGGGAGAACCGAAGCGTCACTAGGGTGCGTAGGTTACCCAGTATCGGCATCTTGACAGCGCGACACGTCAACGAAATTGCACGAATGTGTTGCGAGTGTCGCACACTCCTCGTACGTGCCTGAAACCACACACGTTCACTACAACGTGCAAAACCACGTTTGCTCAATCAGTCGAATCTTGTTCACTTTTCGGGGTTCGAGTTTCGTGGGAAACAAAGTGAGCACGGCATCGGCGAAGACATTCGCGAACATCGACGACATTGGTTACCACTATAAGTTCGATCCCATTTTCGAACTGCAATTAGATTCACACACGCCCTTACAGCATCTCTTTTTTGGTAATGGGAAATCTTGCAAGCCATTGTTGAAAGCGCACTGGCTTCTTCACATTCGCGTGGTCCTGCTGAAATTGTTGTGAATGGGCACGCTCTTCACGTGGCACGCTACTGTACACTCCAACCCTTTCCCCTCAAAACACCCTCGTCACTTTTTCCTAAGAATCCATCCAAACCACCCAACTCCTCCAAAGCCTATTCCAACCACTCAAGTTACAAACCTCCTTTTTCCAACTCATCTTCTCCAACTCAAGCCTATCAACCACCTCTTCAATTACTCCCAACCACCATAGCCTTCTCCAATCCAACTCAACCAAGACTCCAACAACTTTTCCTATTCACCTCCAAGCCCCACCATAAGGCACATGACCCCTCATAATTTTCCATGTGCTCTCCCTTCCTACTCATCAAAGATTACACAAGTCATCTACTTCCTCCAATTATCCTCCTCCCATGTGCCTTCAAGCACATGCCTCCATTTCCTAGTCATCAACTTCCACATGCCTCTCATTTATTCCTTCCTTCCTTCCTTCCTTTCCCAAGTCACCAAAGTTGCCACCTCATCACCAAGGACCTTATGATTACTACCTCACCTCTCCTACCAAGTCACCAAAGCTATCATATCTCCTCCACTCATCCCTTCACAAGTCACCAAGTCCTCTTCCAACACTACAAGGCCTACAACTCCAACTCAACAAGTGCTCAACCACCACCACATGCTCTACTACTATTCAACTCCAACAAGCATCTATACAATTTCTTAAGAAAGTTCTTCAATGACAACAATGCTTTTCAAGCTTCTTCATCAAGCTCCTCTTCAACTACAAAGGCTCCTTACTAGCAACCAAGTTCAATGTCTCCAAAGTTGATACTCTCATGCAACTTTCTTCCAAGACTACCATTTGATGATTATTCTTTCTATGCATGCCTATGTATCCCTCATGGATCTATAAGGCTTGTACTATACCTTTCTTAATATAAGTTTATGCTCACAAAGTTCTCTCTCACTTAGTCTACAAAGTAGTCACCAAGTTAAGAGTAGTCTACCTCATACTCCCTAAGAGTATAAGGAAGCTATAAGCTTAATGGAGGATCATCATCCAACCCAAGGCTTGGAGTCACTCCCAAGTAAAGCATACAAGCTCAAGCTTTTCCCCCAAGTTACTTCTACAACTATCCCTAGTAAGATTCACTCAAGTAAGTGCTCTTCACCTCTCTCATTCTCTCAATAAGCTCACACTCATCTTCTCTTATAAGTTCTTATCTCATCAAGCAATCCACCTTACACAAGTTTCTCATTATAGTCACAAGTTCTAAGTATCATCTTCTCTTCTATCAAGCTCATCCACATACGCTACAGTTCCACTGTTCACTCTTGTCTTATTCTAGTGTGCAATCATTATTTTTTGTCTTAGGGTACATTCCTGTGTAGACACATGTGTCTCAAACTGATTGTGACATCCGGAAACTACATATAACGTACAATGTCACAAACGCGGACCGCCCTGTTGCGATTTCCGCTGTATTTATCATTGGGCCCCGTGAATTGCGGTACAATCGCCGACGAGTTGGACGAGGCCCCTATGCAACTCAGCAGTCGCACGCGTGTCGAAATGTCAAGCCATCCCACGGCTCGGCCCCATGCACCTGGACGCCCGAATGTGTGACAGTTTTGAGCGGGAAAAACTTCCGCGCTGCCCGTGTATCTGATCGAAGGGTTTCCTACACAACAGGCAAACTATTCCTGCCCGCAATCGAAACCCCACCTGCTAGACCATTCCACGAGCTCACCCACCTCATCCTCCTTCACATTCCTTCTCCAGATCTAGACACCTCCGTTCTCTCCCGTATCTCTGCTATCCCTTCCTAAGGGAGCCATGGCTAGGAAGCGCAAGTCTGGAGCTGACGTTGCAACCGACGTCCCGCGGGATCTCAACGAGATCCCGTACATCGCGTGGATCAACAAGCAAATTCCATCCGGTCGCAAGCCTGCAGGCCCGCTGCCTGAAGGTGTACCGTCTCCCGGAGCCACCTCGTACGAAGCGCCGCGTGACGTCCCCACGCGCGGCCGTCGTGACGCCGACAGGGTTGCGTCCTCACGCGTCGTCGACGATACCCCGCTGGACGATGATGAGGATGACGACGGCGACTACCACGACTTCGCCGTCGCCACCGATGACGAGGCGGACTCAGGCGAGGAGCCGGACAAGGGTATGTCCGATTCGGAGGACGAGTCCGAGGACGAGGCTGAGGCGCCAGAGGAGACGCAGCCCTCCGCTCCCGCTACGCGTGCCAGTCGTGCTAAGTCCGCTGCCCCTGCTACCGCCGCGTCTAAGGGCGACGAGCCTCCACGCCGCGGCCCAAAGACCCGCACTCAGGTGCCTGTGAAACGCAGCGTTTGGTCTCCGCTCGAGAACACGATCTTCGTCGCGGCCCCATGGTTCATGAAGGACGAACTGGAGCCCCTGCTCGGGAAGCAGGGCTCGCAGTACTGGGCGCGCCTTGTGCACCATCTCGAGAAGGAGAACCCGGGGTGGGTTCGCGGCGTCCACGCCATGCAGAAACAGTGGCGCAACCTCGTGCAGTTCTACAAGCAGTTGAAGAAGGCGGAGAAGGCGTCGGGCAAGGGGACCGTGTGCAAGCCCCCGTGGTACCCGTACATGGAGTTGTTCCTCAACAACCGGGCAGTTGCTAACCCGCATGCCGTGGCTGCAGGAGGCGCGACGAACGTTAACGCGCCGTGTGGCTTCAACGTGCCCTCTACATCGGCGCCTACGACGACTACTCCGACGTTCACTGGTATACTTGACTTTCCTTTCCCCGAAGGCTCACATGGATGCACATGTTTTTTTTCTGTCTACAGTTTTGTGTGAGGCGTCCAGGTTTACGTTGTGCGGGACGAAATATTACATCGTTCGTACGTTACCAAACACCGCACACACGCAGGCACACCATGTCAGAACTAGCTGTAGAAAGTAAGAATGAAGAAAGGAGAGGTTTGCACTAGCAGCAGTTGGCATACATATAGGAAACCCTAATTGGGTTGTACTCGCTATAGAGTACCCCACTGCAGGCTAGAGCATAATATTCTGACACACCACCCACCCAATACTATTCGTGCGTGTTCAGCCCCCCCCCCGCAGTGCACCCCTCCGTCCAAGCGCCCGCGCGTGATGGAGACGGCAACTATGGCGGCCGCCAAGCTCGTCTGTGAGACGATCAAGGACTGCCACCAGGACGCTATGAGCAAGCTCGAAGGGCTTGTCCACGCCTGGATGGAGCAGGATGAGCGTATAGCACGTGAACGTCTCCAGCAGACGGCGCCGGCTCCGCCTGCCCGCTACGGCGCACCGCCCGACGCTCCCGCCCAGACGGCCGCGAACGCCACCGATGGTGGCGACGACGGATGGTTCCGTCGCGGGCAGAGTGGCGACACGGCCGCTAACCCTGATGAGGCCGCGGAGGTGTGGGTTCGCGGCGACGCCGAGTAAGGTAAGACGACTCCAGCGCCTCCCCCAGCCGCTTGCGCCTATCCTTGAGTGTAGCCTGGTTTAGTGGCACACAGGGCTCCCACAGGAGTAGTAGAATGTGATCCAAGCCACCAAGAGCCGCAGGAGAAATGGCATAGCACGAGGCTCTGCCATGGTTGCACCCTTGGGCTAGAGAAGAAGGGTGCAGTGGAAATGGGATGAAGGAAGATGTTGCTCATGATGCTACGTAGTGATTTGTACTTGCTGCGTGCTGCATCGTTCTGCATTCGAGTAGGTTCTTCGTGTTTTGGCTGTTTGGAATTTGTTTAGGGGCATCATGGGTCCAAGACATCCGAACCGTATCAATATGTTGTGGGCCAGTCAAATTCGGCCATCTGTAACCTAATCTCTGTCGCACAGAGTCGCGATACATCAGCTGTTTGTGACGCGTGAAATTGTAAATTTGCAGCCGCGACTCGGGAAAATGTGCATTGAGACACATGTGTCTACACAGGAATGTACCCTTAATCTCAATTCTCTACTGAAATTACCGTTCTCACAGCACAAGCCTAGCGAATATCCCGTTCTGCTGAAGTATTTTCAGCAAGGTTGTCATTCCGACCGCACATCCATAAGTTTGAAATCTCTCGTTCGTGAATCCAAATTTGAACAAGCTTTTTTTTTCCCCTCCCCGAGAATTTGCTGTCTCGTTTCCAGAGCGCGCGAATCTAGGGACCTACCTTATGGTGTCGCGTGATCTTGCTCTACTTCCCTGTTGTGTATAGTGTGTTAGCCTCAGTTAGCGTCAGCTGAGTCTCAGATAGCCTCAGTTTCCGTCAGTTAGACTCAGTCAGCAATCAGTGGAGATTGGCTTTGGAGCCGCGAATTGTCTTGTTTGGGTTGCAAGAGTGCGTATATTAGGAACAGTCACGCAGAGTGTTGATTGTAAGGGGTCTTAAAAAAGACTGAAATTCTTTTTGGAACGCCTCAGAAGATAATAGGAACAGTCACTCTGACAGGTTATTTTTAACGAGTCGAGATTCAGTTGTGAGTGTGGGGGCTATTTCACCGACCCAGCGCTAGCCACGTCACCCGCCACGTCAGCACGATGCTGAAGAACATGTTCGGCCCGAAGCTGACTCCGCAGCAGCAGCTGCGGGAGTGGCAGCGCAAGCTACGGCAGGAGCAGCGCAACATCGAGCGGAACATTCGAGGTGGGTTGTTGGGGCGAGCGGTGGGATGGGGATGGTACGGAGTGGGATGGGGTGGAATGGGATGGGTTGAATTGGAGGGGAGTGACAGTGCAGTCTACGGCAGGAGCAGCGCAACATCGAGCGGAGCATTCTAGGTGGGTTGGTTGTTTTTTGGTGGTAAGTCTGTGCAATTTATTCAGTAAGTGTTCATATCGTACTTTTTGAATCATGCCACCTTGCCGCATCCTTCCCTTTTCTTCCCTCTACACCTTCTCTGCTTCACAGAGATTCAACGTGAGGAGGTGAACTTGAAGAAGGGAATCAAGGAGGCGGTTTAGAGCGGCAGACTAACCAACCAAGTGCTCTCACCAACGTGCTCTCTCAATCTTGATTCTTGCCACTTTGCCGCATGCCTTCCTCTCTCTCCTTGCTTCACAGAGATTCAATGAGAGGATGTGAATGTGAAGAAGGGACTATTGAGTCGACTCAAAAGTCACCTCGCATGCCTTCCTCTCTTTCCTTGCTTCACAGAGATTCAACGAGAGGAGGTGAATGTGAAGAAGGGAATCAAGGAGGCGGCTAAGCAACAAACCACCTCTCCACATTCTTCCCTCCTCCCTTCTTCCTCTTGTTTCTGCAGAAATTCAGCGGGAGGAGGTGAATGTGAAGAAGGGAATCAAGGAGGCAGCAAAGCGAGGCGATATGGGATCAGCCAAGGTGCGTGGGATGGGCGTGGTGTGGAGTGGTGGGATGGGATGGGATGGGGTGGAATGGGGTGCAGCGGGATGGGGTGGAATGGGGTGCAGCGGGATGGGGTGGAATGCCGTGGGGTGGGATGCGATGGCAAGAGATGGAATGGGCTGGTTGGGTGGTGTGGTGGAGCGAGGTGAATATGAAGAGGGGAATCAAGAAGGCGGCAAAGCGAGGCGATCTGGGATCAGCCAAGGTGCGTGGGAGACGTGTGCATGCGATAGGTGTGGTGCGGTGCAATGCAGTGTGGTGTGATGCGATGTGTTGTGGTGCTGTGTAGTGTGGAGCGGTGTTTTGTGCTGTGATGTGGTGCTGTGTGGTGTGACGTGGTGTAGCGTGGTGAGGTGAGGTGTGGTGTGGCATGGTGGATTGTCTCTAATAGAGGATTTGGTATGTTGTGTGTGTGTGTAGCGTTTGTGCGTCATAGCTCATTCAAGGCTGCAGGGCGCAAAGCACGGTCACAAGGCCCAGTGCCATTGGTAACGAGGTGACTTTTGAATAGACTCAAAAGTCACCTCAAGGCTGAGGGCACAAAGCACGAGCAGAAGGCTCAGATGAATTCCATCTCCCATCCCGCCTCCTCTTCCCCCTCCCCCTCCTCTCACCTTTCATTTCTCCCCTCCTCTCCCCTGTCCTGTCTCCCCTGTCCCCTCACCCCTCTCCCCACTTTCTCGTTACCCCTCCCATCGCCCAGCATCTAGCCAAGGAGCTGGTGCGATCGCGCAAGGCAATTAGCCGCATGCACGAGCAGAAAGCCCAGATGAACTCCATTTCGCTGCACCTGGGGGAGAACATTGGTGAGTGGGAAGGGAAGAGATGTGGTGGAAGGAAGAGAACAGAAGGTAAGAGGTTTGTCAATGGCATCAGCACGAGCAGAAGGCTCAGATGAACTCCATTTCGCTGCACCTCGGGGAGAACATCGGTGAGAGAGACGAGGGGGAGGTTAGTGCGGTTGGGAGCGGTACACAGGTGTGAGGGTTGGAGAGAGCATATGGGGGGTGTCAGCGGCACGAGCAGAAGGCTCAGATGAACTCCATTTCGCTGCACCTCGGGGAGAACATCGGTGAGGGGGGGGAAGAGAGGTGGGTGTGTGTTTATAGACGTGTGTGAGGGTTGGGGAGAGATGGAATGTTTGGGGAAGAAGGGGAGCACCTCAATGAACACGAGCAAAAGGGTCAGATGAACTCTCATTTCGCTGCACCTGGGGGAGAACATTGGTGAGCGAGGGGGAAGGGGTAGACATGTGTGAGAGTTGGAGAGAGAATGAATTTGGGGGAATAATGGGGGCCGTGAGGAGAGGACTATTTTGAGGCGCCTCAAAGTACACCTCAATGGGGGCCGTGAGGAGAGGAGTGGAAAAGCCGACCAAGAAGAACCATGTGGATTTTCCTTCCAAGGAGTGGAAAGAACAATCAAGGAGTGGGAGTGGATTTTCCTTCCCTCCCACCCACCTATTCTGTTCCCCTATTTCCATCCATCCCTTGTATCCTAATTGTCTGCTCTCTCCCTTTCCCCCCTCCCCACACCAGCCATGGCGAAGGTGGCAGGGCGCATGGCGAAGAGCACAGAGGTGATGAAACTCGTCAGCGGTCTCATCAAACTGCCTTAGGTGCCTTAGGTGCCTTAGGTGCCTTAGGTGCCTTAGGTGCCTTAGGTGCCTTAGGTGACCGGTGCTTCAGTGATGACCCCTTCCCTTTCCAACTCCTTCTCCCTCGCTCCCCGTGTCCAATCCCTCCCAACTCCTCTCCATTCCGACCCACTCCCCACCAGCCATGGCGAAGGTAGCAGGGCACATGGCGAAGAGCACAGAGGTGATGAAGCTCGTTAACGGTCAGAGTGAGAGAACCCTGAGCCCTGGGGGCCCTGTGCCATGTGCTCAAATTTTGATCGCTCCCCCTACTCCCGCATGTGTACTCCCTCCCACCCCTCCCAGCCATGGCGAAGGTGGCAGGGCACATGGCGAAGAGCACAGAGGTGATGAAGCTCGTCAGCGGGCTCATTAAAGTGCCTCAGGTGGCGGGCACGATGCAAGAGCTTTCAAAAGAGATGATGAAGGTGAGGGGGGAAGGGAACTGGGAAGAGGGGAGAGGGAACTGGGAAGAGCCTTTAGGTCAGCAGCCCTAGAAGCACATGAAGCTCGTCAGCGGGCTCATTAAAGTGCCTCAGGTGGCGGGCACAATGCAAGAGCTTTCAAAAGAGATGATGAAGGTGAGGAGGGGGGAAGGAGGGAGGCGGAGAGAGAGGGAAAGTGAGGGGGAGAGGGAAAGAGGGAGGTGAAGCTTCTCATAAGAGTGCCCCTGGTGGTGGGCACGAGGCAATAATTTTCAAAGGAGATGATGAAGCGAGCTGAGGTGTGGCTCTAAAAGCTCATAAGCTCTCATCAAAGCTCCTCAGGTGGCTGGCACAATGCACGATTGTCCATGGAGATCATAAGGTGTGAGTGCGGGGGAGAGGAAAGCGCTTTGAGAGGAAAAGAGCGCGGGGAGGAGAGGATCACAACCAACAACCCACCTCCCACAGTAAACCGTCCCTCGTCGTCTCTGCCCTCTTCCCCCCTATCCAGGCTGGTCTGATTAGTGAGATGCTGGAAGAGGCAGTGGACGATGCTTTGGATACCAAGGAGATGGAGGATGAGAGGATTGCAACTCAACTTTCTTGTCTTTTCTTCCCTTCTCCCAACCACACAGGCTGGATTGATTAGTGAAATGCTGGAAGAGGCTGTGGACGATGCTTTGGACACGGAGGAGATGGAGGATGAGATGGAAGAGGAGGTGAACAAGGTTCTTGATGAGCTGGCAACGGAAGCTACCGCGCAGCTTCCCACAGCGGTGCGGCAAAAGCAGAGGGCGGCAGAGGCAGCAGGGGTGGAGGAGGAGGATGAGAGGGTGCCTCAGATGGAGATGGGATTGGGAGCAGAGGAGGAGGCGGAATTGGCCCGGCTTAAAGCGAAGTACAAGTGAAATGGTGGTGGTGGTGGTGGTGGTGTGGTGGTGACTACAGTAGCAGCAGAAGCAATATCGATGGCATAATATGGTAGCATAGGCATGGGAGGAGATTGAAATAACGTATCATTAATTGAGGATCAATGAATGAGCGTTGCCATTGTGCACAGCAGTTTTGCTGTGTTGGTCGTAACTTTTTTCCTTTCCCATCCTACTCTATTCTACTACCGGTACATCCTCACCTCATAAGAGAAGGTACATGACATGATACTGCTGTTGTTGTCTGAAGATCATTACAACATTTTCATTTCTACTACCCTAGTATCAATCTCCAATGCTTGCACCTGTTGGAATTAACTGACCATCCACACCAACAAACACATCACCAGTTGTTCCCAGCCCTGCAAAAGGGAACGATGAACCTACCCCGTTTGTTGCAGCAGTAGTGGAAACACTAGACCCAGCATATACTGTAGGGATAGTGGGGTTAGTGGCACTCTGCTGGGACATTGAATTGCCTTGAAAGCTTGAAGCATAACCCATGCCATCTCCCACCCTGCTTCTCTGACTGTTGGTAACTCCCAGGTTGTTGATGCTCCCAGCATTGGCGTCCTGTTCGAAGAATGTGGCTCCTGAACCTCCAAGAACTTGCTTTCTGGAGGCCAGTGTCCACAAGGGAAACAGCTGGCTTAGCGAAGTATACGTGAGGCCAATGCCATCGTCACTGTTGCCATTCTGATAACCAGTTCCAGAATGTGATTCATAAAGTCGTTGGTTTATGAACATCAATTTCCGTAAGGTTGTCAGGCACTTCCAAGGACGCTGTGAAGGCCGTTGAAGGGTCTGCAAACAGGGAGGAACCAGTTAGTATGCAAAATCTCAGAATACGTCAACAATAAGAAACCAACTAGAAGGTAGTTCCCATCCACTGTCCCACCACCAACTCAGGCTGCCAGTACCTGGCACCATCAGGTTGTGCAACACGGAAACTCACGCTGGTCGCAGTTAGCTTTTTGGCAGAAGGATTAAACTGGGAAAAAGGCTCAAGTACTGAAGCTCTCTGATGGCAACTTGCATCTGGTTGAAGGCTTCGGGGAGCATCACGAGATGGCAAGCTCCGTGCTTGCACACTTACAGAGAGACTGTGAAACGACAGGGAAGGTGGAGAAGAAAGGAGTGAGTCACCATGATACCAGATCGAAGCGTGAAATCTGTGGGAAAAAAAAAATTAATAATAATTTGTGAAAAAGGCTTCATCGTCAAATGACAGGACGGAGTGAGAACGTACTGTAGAATGATCAGGAGTATCTGAAGAGCTGCCGCGCAGCTTAAGAATGATGGAGCCATTCCGAGGAGTCAGACGCGGCACGTCGGAATGAAGACGAGGCTCGATAACTGAGGTTCAAGAAAGCCGTGTGAAGTGAATATGACTGAACCATAAATTATTTATTTAAGAGCCCAAACGGCAAGGGGTAAGGAGGCGTTAGGCCACGTTGTTTTCAAGTCGTGATGTCTGGATAACGTGGGCTCATGAAAACGCAGAGAGTGCAAACTTACACCTCGGAATAGCTCGAGAAATTTTCATGGGAAAAGCCGCGAGCCAACGACAAGCATCCTTGAATCCAGGAATCAGTGCCGATTCCGAGATTTTCCCATGGGACATAATCTTGCTGATTCCGAGAAAGCAGTACCTCGTTCAAAGCACATGATTACACAACGCGAAAAACAATGAATTGGATGTTTGACATCTCGAGTGGATAGCACAAACACTGGAATGAACGATGACCAGTTCTGCAGCCATGGATGACAAGTTACAGCAAGGACGATGAATCCGAGGATTGTGGCAATGGAGTTATACTGCAGAAAAATGATATCTGATGACACACCTCATGTGGTTCAGAGCGGTAACTCACGTTACAAAAGTTAATCTTAAAATTGAGATCGGTCCAGTGGGGTCTGTTCGCTTGAGATGAGTCTCACGAATGTGGGGACTCGGAGAGCAGCGAGTTGCCCTAGTCACTCAGGTCAGGTGTAACGCGGCTTCACCTTAATGCGGTTCAAAAGATTGTCGTACGATCAATAGCGGTTCCCTAAAAACTAGAGTGGTCTAGTAGGGTGGAATATGAGCAAACGTGTAGGCATGACACAACTGCTTCATATGGTCCCCGGTCTGAGCATACGGTCCTAACGAGCTGACGCAGCAAGCCCGACAGACAGCCATGTCACCAATAAACGCTGCTGCTGACGTGGCCATTCTGACGCTTCGTGACGTCGTAATCTCCCTCCTCCGCTGGTTCTGGGCAATAATCGCTCTTCCGGTCATACTCGCGCTCCTGCCTCTCCCCGCGCTTTCCCCTCTCCGCCATCTCATGCGAATTCTAGCCGGACGAGGGATCACCCAAAGCGGCTCTACCAGCAAACCCGGGAAGTTTCCCCTCACGCCATCGCGATTCTCTTCTCTTCGTGTGAGTTGAGTTGATATTGAGCCGCTCCAGAACTTGAATCCCAACCAGACGAGGAATCACCCAAAGCGGCTCGACCAGCAAACCTGTGAAGGCCCCCGCGTCTTGGAAATTATTAGTCTCTCTTCGTGTGAGTTTCAAATCAGAAAAGTGTTGGTTTGAGATATCATTTTTTAGGCGCCTCAAAAACGAATACCATTCCTTCCTCAACCCCCCACCGCCTGCCAGAACATGGCAGTGCCTCATCGCTGGTTCTCCCATTTCTACATCCTCGGATTCACCTTCAACCTTGCACTCCTCGCCCTCACCCTCACTGCTCCCTCTTCTTCCCTCCCTCTTCCCCCCACCCCCTACCAGAACATGACAGTGCCTCACCGCTGGTTCTCCCATTTCTACATTGTCGGGTCTGCCTTCAACCTTCTTCTCCTCGCCCTCTCGCCCTCACTGCTCTTCTTTCTTCTCTCCTTCTCCCCCTCCACCCCCAACCTCCTCTCAGCAGCAACTCACAGTGCCTCACCGCTGGTTCTCCCATTTCTACATTGTCGGGTTCGCCGTCAACTTTCTGCTCCTCGCCCTCACCCTCACTGTTCCCTCCCGCCTCTCCACATGCCTCAACTCTCAAGTCCCCACCAGCTTCAGCGCTATCACCAGCAGCAGTATGGGCACGAGTTGCAGCAGCAGTTACAGCAGCAGCAACAGCAGCAGCGAAAGCACCATAACAAGCACACCAACCACCACAGCCACCAGCATCGTTCAATCCCTGCAGCTTCTGCTGCATCAAGCGCCGTTCCAGTCGCTCCTATTCCATCTGCATCTTTCCAGACGCCTATGGGAGTCCACTTCCCTCTCCTCCTCGCCACCCTCATCCCGCATGCACGTCTCAGCCTACCTCCTCGGCCTCTGGTGAGTGCTGTCCTGCGCACACAGTTGCACCAGCTACCACAGCCACCAGCAGCGTTCATCTGCTGCAGCTTCTGTTGCATCGGGTGCCTCTCCACTCGCTCCTCTTTCATCTGCATCTCACGAGACGATTATGGGAGTCCACTGCCCTCTCCTCCTCGCCACCCTCATCCCGCATGCACGTCTCAGCCTACCTCCTCGGCCTCGGGTGAGTGCAGTGTGCACATATCATCATACCTTCTCGGCCTTTTGTGCGTTCACTGTTTATCCTCTCTTCTGAACGGCTGTGGGAGTCTACTGTTCTCTCCTCCTCCCCATCCTCATCCCGCATGCACGTCTCAGCCTACCTCCTCGGCCTCTGGTGAGTGCACTGTGCTGCTGTGTCTGTCCTTGACCTTTTGGACATTGTACGAGGCTGGTTCACACAGACATTTTACGGGGCTGGTTCACGCAGACATTGTACGAGGCTGGTTCACGCACACAAAGGGAAACCCAGCATTCCCTCAGTCCATCATAGCATGCATATCCCCGGACGACTGCAGGGTGATTTTGAGAAATTCTCAAAAACACCCTGCAGCGAAGGGAAACCCGGCATTCCCTTAGTCCATCATAGCATGCATATCCCCAGACGACTATGGGAGTCCACTGCCCTCTCCTCCTCCCTACTCTCCTCCTGCATGCACATCTCGGCTTACCTCTTCGACCTCTGGCGAGTAAATTTTGAGCCCCCCTTTTCGTCTCAAAAGTCTCCTAGCACGTTGTTGCCTCCTCCTTGCGAGTGAATTTTGAGCCGTCTCAAAAGTCTCCTAGCACGTTGTTGCCTCCTCCTTGCGAGTGAATTTTGAGCCGTCTCAAAAGTCTCCTAGCATGCTGCTGCCCTGCACTCCCTCCTCCTTGCTGCCCTGCACTCCCTCCTCCTTGCTGCCCTGCACTCCCTCTTCCTTGCTGCCCTGCACTCCCTCCTCCTTGCTGCCCTGCACTCCCTCCTCCTTGCTGCCCTGCACTCCCTCCTCCTTGCTGCCCTGCACTCCCTCCTCCTTGCTGCCCTGCACTCCCTCTTCCTTGCTGCCCTGCACTCCCTCCTCCTTGCTGCCCTGCACTCCCTCCTCCTTGCTGCCCTGCACTCCCTCCTCCTTGCTGCCCTGCACTCCCTCCTCCTTGCTGCCCTGCACTCCCTCCTCCTTGCTGGCCTGCACTCCCTCTTCCTTGCTGCCCTGCACTCCCTCCTCCTTGCTGCCCTGCACTCCCTCTTCCTTGCTGCCCTGCACTCCCTCCTCCTTGCTGCCCTGCACTCCCTCTTCCTTGCTGCCCTGCACTCCCTCCTCCTTGCTGCCCTGCACTCCCTCCTCCTTGCTGCCCTGCACTCCCTCCTCCTTGCTGGCCTGCACTCCCTCTTCCTTGCTGCCCTGCACTCCCTCCTCCTTGCTGCCCTGCACTCCCTCTTCCTTGCTGCCCTGCACTCCCTCCTCCTTGCTGCCCTGCACTCCCTCTTCCTTGCTGCCCTGCACTCCCTCCTCCTTGCTGCTTGTCCTCCTGCCTCGCCCTTTAACCTGCCTTCACCATCCACCATCACGTCCCCCCACCCCCCCCAACCCCCAACCCCCACACCCTCAACCCCCCAAACCCCCCCCCCCCCCCCAACCCTCCACCCCCACATACCCAAAACCCCAACCCCCCACCCCCACATACCCAAAACCCCAACCCCACACCCCCACAACCCCCCTACCAGCTACTACGTTGCTGCTCCGCTCTCCTTGTTCCTCACAGGCCTCCCTGACATGCCCCTCAGCCTGTCTTCACCCTCTGCTGCTGACGCCACAAGCATGGCAAGCATGGCTGCTGCTGACGCTATGCGAATAGCATGTATGGTTGCTGGAGCAGCAGTGTTCGCATGGGGCAATATCCACCAGCATAGATGCCACTCAATCCTGGTACGCCCCACTTTGCACCTTGGTGCACCGCACTGCACCACTACCAAGTGCTTTTGAGGCGCCTTTGGGTGCTTTAATGTCCCATGCGTGTGCGCATGGGGCAATATCCACCAGCACATATGCCACTCGATTCTGGTGAGCCATGTATTGTGCAATCTTGCTATGCTGCGTCTCCAAATGCTTTATCTTGCCCATCCTGATGTCCCCTCTTCCCTCACACTCCTCCCTCACACTCCCTCCTCCCTCACACTCCTTCATCCCTCACTCTCCCTCCTCCCTCCCTCTTCTCTACTAGTGGTCAGTTCAAGGCAAGGGGATAAGAAGGAATATTTCATTCGGCAGGGGGACGGGCAAGCTACTGTCCTTATATCAAAATGACTTTTGAGTCGACTCAAAGGGGAACGGGCAAGCTACTGTCCACATATCAACTCGCTTGTTCCATTCCCCTTTCCCCTTCCATCTCCCGCCTCCCTTCCCTGCCCTGCCTCCCTTCCTTCTCTCTCTTCTGTCTCTCCATTCCTCTCCTCACGGGCCGGTTTGAGGCAAGAGGGTAAGAACGGCTATTTCATGCGTCAAGGGGATTGGTTCGCTCATGTCTCATGCCAGTTCTGTCCACACTGCTGTCCCATTCCTCCATTGCCTCTCCCTCCTTGTCTATCCCTCTCCAGGCCAGTTTGAGGCAAGGGGGCAAAAAAGGGTACTTCATGCCGCAAGGGGATTGGTTCGCTCATGTCTCATGCCCACACTACTTGGCAGAGATTGTAAGTGTTTTTTAAACTGCTTAAGAATATTGAGTGCTCAAGAAAGGCAGCACTATTTGCAAGTGTTCATCAATTATGTTACACTCTCCACAGTCAGCCTTTGCTGATGTTGTCTTCTCTTACACAGGCGATATACTTCGGCTTATTCGTGTAACTTTGTCTCCCATTATCAGGTGATATACTTCGGTTTACTCTTACCACTTGGATCAAGGGCGCTTGACTCGACACTACTGCTCATGCTTGTCTGGGTGGTAAGTACAACGCTCGTATTATGTTTTGCAATCAGAGCTTGCTATGCAGTCTCCCTGTTATGTTGGCCTTTTTACACACTCCACGCTGCTGCTCATGTGTTCATAGGTGGTAAGTACAGCTCCTTTTATGCTTTGGCACACAATATTCTGCTCTGCTGTTCTGGTTCATCGGTGGTACGTGCAGCTCCTTTCATAGGTGTTGGGTTGATAACGCTGGACGCTGGTGCTCATGATTTCATTGGTCTACGGTGTGTTTGGGTGCTGAGAATGATGAATGCTTCTATGCTGAGCTGACCCCATGTGTATCCTGTAGTGGGTTGGTTATGCACAGCACACTCCTGCACATGCATTGTGTGTGTGGTTGAGTGAATGCATGGTACACTCCTGCGCAGGATAGCAAAAGATAGAAATTGCACTGTTCACCCTTTCCATTTCCATATACATCTCATTTGTATCCTCCGCATCTCATAATCGTCTGTGGTACACTTCAATTTCTATCTTTTGCTATCCTGCGCAGGTCTCCAACCTGACACTAACAGCTTTGGAAACCCATCAACACTATTTAGCAAAATTTCCAGACTATCCCAACACCAGAAGGGCCATATTGCCATATACACTCTAGCAGGAGCTTAACCCATACGATATGTTACATACTGAAGTGGTTTGGTCTGGCAGGGTTGGTAAGGAGTCAAGCGTATGGGTGAAGTGCGATGGACCATTCAAACCAATTTGCACATTTCATTACAACTGCAACAAGTTTCACATATTATATTGACAAGCAAGTGCTATAGCCTAGTACCAGAATTGGGTGGACATGGGAGGGCGTGATGGAAATGGGTATGGAAGGAGGGGTTGGTGAGGATGAATGATGGTGGCGGAATGAGAACATGGAGATGATGTCATGGCGACATGAGAAGAGGAACATGCAGGCGTGACACGTCTAACAGTTTTTTCCCTGATTATAGTATTGAGGGATCATGGTATTGAGGGAACACTGCCTCCGACCAAGCTGCCTCCGTTCCAAGACTGATTTCTTTCCTTCTCTCCATCTTCCAGAGCATTTGCTACAGGATGACTTGTGAGAAGACTCTTTGTCATCTCGTTGCACAAGGTGGTGCCATGTTTCCAGCCAACCAGCCAGTCAGCAAGCTGTTCAGTGGTGGTGGCCTGGGATGCCTCCTGGGCCAACGACCTTCAGCTGCAGGCAGAAACAGCAGCATAACGAGTGAGATAATAGAGGGTCATTAGTGCTTCTCACAACAGCAATGTCAACCAGAGAACTGAAGGTGAAAAAACCCATTGATAGTGTTTGAAACCCATTGACAGTGTTTGGAAACTTAGTAAGAACAAAAGTACTACAGCGGAAACACACAGGAGCAGAATCGAGTTCAAGACGCTGCAGGAATGATGCGAAGAAAACAGTCCCAGCATGCCTCCATTGTTACCTTGAAGACTTGGCCGCAGACGCTGCAGGAGTGGTTGGAGTCCTTTGCGAGCTTGAACCACACCACATCATGCTCCTCCTCTGCCCGGATGAAGGGAACAAACAGGGATTAAAGGGTAGGAAGGGTTTAAAGTGTGGTCAAGATTCCGTACCAGAATATTGAAGGCCTTAGATTAGTAGAATTAAACTGAGAGCTTTATTTTAGCTATCTGGTTGAGGGCTATGGAAAAAAGTGACGGGAAAGAGCAACTACGAGACTATCTGGGAACACTGCCCAGGAAAATGGAGCAAAAGAAGGGTCCATCATTCGACAAGAAGGTCGTAGATTCTTCGAAGCAGACCAGGAAGGAAGCAAGGTGTGAAGAAAGCAGGATGAGGATGAGGGACGAGGGTGAGAAAAGGTGAGAAAACAATCCGAGTCATTGAAATGCTTGAAGCAGCCACGATACCTTACCTTTTTAAGGTAAAAAGGCAGGAAAAAAATGTAGAGAAGGGGGGGAGGGAAGGAAGGTAAAGGAGGGCAGGCATACGGCTCAGATCACGTGGCCGCGATAGGAATGAAGAGGGATGGTCAAGACGGGCCCTAAAGAGACTGTGATTTCACGAATCACTCACCGCCAACCCCGCCAGAGCAGCCGACGAGACGCTCGTCGAACTGAGCCTCCACAATCGCAGGAGCATCCTGAACACGTTGGAAGGTGGATCCAAAACGGGAGATAGAACAAAAAAAAAAAAAAAAAGTGAGAACAGGTCCATGTAAAAATTCCGTTGCACAATCAAACCATCACGATATGTCGTGCAAAAGAAATGCGCAAGGATGATAGATAATGCTACGCAAAAATTCCATCAAATGCTCAAGGGTGTACCACACCCCCAGGTGCAATGCCGCAGAGCCCGGCGAGAGTTGGTGTATACAGTAGCCAGGAGGAATAAACAGGCCATCAGAAACGTTGCCGGATCATTATCTTTCTATCAATGTACCACTGAAATGGTGAAGCAGGAAACTTTTCACAGTACCTCTGTTCCGAAGGGTCCGCGAGGAGGTTCCAGCTCAAAACGCTCCTTCCCCTGCAGCGGAGGGAGACCATAAACGGCTCGCAAAAGATTAAGAAAACGCGCGCAACGACAGCCTCAGAGAGAAGAAGAAGAATAACCAAGGCGTTCGAGACGGGACGCCCGATCAAGGATCAAGAATATGTTTTTGTTCCACGAACAAAAGAAAAGAAGAGGAAAAACGAATCGAACGAGGTTGACGTAGAGCGGAGACAGCACGTAACTTGGATGTAACGCACTGGCAGGGTTAAAAAAAAAAAAAAAAAAAAAAAAAAAAAAAAAAAAAAAAACTTACTTCGCCGGATATTAATCAGCCTTATCCTACCTCCGGCTCAGGAGCCAGCTCCTCCCTCTCAACATAAGATAGTTTCTAAAGTGGATCGAATATAATGTAACTTATTTCGAATACAACATGGCGTACCTCCAGTTCAGCGGCCAGCTCCTCTCTCTCAAGTCCAGTAGCATGCTCCAGCTCGTCGGAAACGTCCTTAGTGGCCACTGCATTTCATAGATTCGATGAGATAATCGTATTAGGTAGAAACACATGTATCAAATTAGACGTAGCTCATGGTAGCCTTTTACTACGGACTTGAAAACTTAAAAGATCTGAACTAGAGAGAATATCTGCTTATCTAACTTAGCCGTTTTCTTCGATCCTAACCCTAACCTGCGGGGGAGGCTGCGCGGAGGGCGAAGGGGGTCTGGGAGAGCCAGCCGCTGTGAACGAGCCTGTCTGAAACGCTCCGGCCCGCACCAGCCGGCGCAGTCTCCGCAACGAGGCTATTCCATGCGGGGAGCGCGGCGGATCGGCTGCGCTGAAGCGACTGGCGCGCAACCAGCGACAGCCGAGCGCCGGCTTGCCTCCACATGGCTATTTATCTGTTGAAAGAAGAGCTAAGGAAGTGGTACGCTTAATGCAAGCTCTAAGAGCACGCAAGGAAAAGAGGAACCGGATCAAGATGATCCAGAAGCCCGTGCAAGCTTCAAGATAGGCCTAGCCTCCTAGAAGCAGGAGCTTAGTAGCTCTACAGCAGAGCTAAACAGGTAGGAAAGGCTATTGGAAAATAGTGGGCTGTCCAAGAAGCAGAAGTGGGGGGTTGGCCTGATGTCTGAGGGGAAGCTGAGATGGGGGAGAGCATTAGTCAGCGTACGTTTTCCTCGGTTTTTAGGATTACATCGCGGTTAAAGGCGTTCAGTTAAACCTACCGCTTGATACCCTCGCAAACCACAATGAACCGTACGCAGATAATTGTGAACAAATGTCCGGGCATGTAGTGGAGGGAATGGTTCTTTGGCGGGGTAAGGGCGTGTAACATTGCGATGACCAAAACAGAAATCCGACCATTTGGTCATGTTGGCCGATATGCGAGGGAAGTGGTAACAAACACCTGGGGCGTCATCTGTAGATTTTCAATGACCATGGTTGTGGCGTGGTCGATTTAGGGGCACCCACCCTTAACTACCCCCGTATTTAGAATTTAAAGGTGTAATCCAAAATTCAGCATTCCAACGGGGTGGATTATACGGGGCACGAGAAAGGGTATTTTTAGCAACCTCATAGGCCTTCGCGAGACAGATTCGGGGACTACCACGTAATGCTATCTGTGGGTGTTTCCCTAAATTTTATTCTGCGGGGGACTATCACGGCGGGGATGTTTTCGTGATCAAACTGGTCGCACGTACGGTCGCTTGGTTTGGGCGTTTGCTGAATCGGTCGTTATCGTGGTCATTTGGCGGGAAAATCTCGCATCCCTCGCCATCGTGTTACTCCCTTCGCATTCGCACGCCCCAACCAAATGGTCGGATTTTGGGTTTGATCATCGCAATGTTACACGCCCTATTGAGCTGTAATGGCGGAAGCTAACGAAAGGGTGAAAAGGGGAGTTCCAAGTTTGATGAGACGGGGAAACGAGGGGGGGGAATGATGAGGGGACCCATGGGGGGAAGGGAAGGAAAGATTTGGGAAAAAGGCGGAGAAATCCTTGCTCGGGCGGAGAGGGCAGAAGGCGGTGGCGAGTTCTTCGTTATTGACATGCTTCGGGAATCTTACGGTTTTCGATTTGGACCTCGGAAGTTGTGCCCGCTGCAGTGAGTGAGCCGCAGTGCAAGCTTGTGTGGCTCCTTTTCTGCAAATGGGAATCAAGTCCAGTGGTTTTGGAGGATTTTGGAAACTCCCCAACCAATAGTGGAGGGCAAAGTGGCAGACCATTGAATTGGAAGCCACATGCGAGCTCGTGCCTGACTGTGCCACATGATGACCCGATATAACCAGCTCCTTTATTTAGTGTGTGCACCAGAAAACACATATGCATAGAGACAAACGAGAAGCTGAAGATCTTGATTACGTGGCAAAACCAGCCAGAGTGCGACACGCGTCTGGTGCAGGGCCACCAGGAGATCTCGATAGTTGAAGAGATGAGTGGATGGTAGTGAAACACGGCAAAATCAAGGCCAGAAGATAGTATACACCACTCAAAATTGTTCCGCAACCGGTTTCCACCACCCCATAACCATTCCTGACACCTGAAAGGCTGCAGCGCAGATGCTGGAAAGTCAACTAAGGGAATCCAGCAGTAAATGATGGCATGACTGCCAGCAGCGGCAATCAGGCAAGACTCTTCCAGGCAAAGCAGCAGGACAGGAATAGCAGGCTGGTTCTTGCTTCAGTGAAGAGCATATTAGTCTGCCATTACTGCTTCTTGTTTCTTAATTGATTCACGTCTCGTGCTCGAACTCTTGCAAGCAATTATGGCCGCCGTTCGCGCTGCCTGCTCGGCCGCTCAAGCAGCAACAATAAGCCCAGGGAATGCGATAGAGCGCCACGTGTCGAGGCCACTCGGCACAGCCACCTTGTCAGCACGAACCTCAGTACACAAATCGTCTCTCGCCGCGCGTCCTTCGCCACTGTGTAACACAGGCACCTTCTTGCAGCTGCCACGTCAGCCACGTCGGCAGCCACGTTGCATACGTGTCGTCCGTGCGAGCAGCGCTGGGAGCTCCGACAACGCGACCAATGATGCGAGCTCAGAAGGCTCCAGTTTTTTCGAATGGCTGAAGCTTCCAGCCCTGGACGGACTGTTCGGAAAGAAGGGAGAGACGGAGGTGAAGGCGAGCTCGGAGGTTGAGAGTGAGGAAGCTTCGGAAGAGAATGTGCCAGAGCAGGAGCCAGAATTGGTCAAGGAAGGTCAGTTGGTGTGGTTGTGTCCTTTTACGGAACAAACATGCATGGTCATTTGAGGGGTGAAGACGAGCTCGGAGGTTGAGAGTGAGGAAGCTACGGAAGGGAATGCGCCGGAGCCGGAGCCAGAAGTGGTCAAGGCAGGTCAGCTAAATTTAAAACTTACAATATATATGAGGTGAAGACGGGTTTGAAGGCAGAGAGCGAGGGGGCTTCGGAAGAGTATGTGACAGAGCCGGAACCAGAATTGGTCACGGAAGGTCGACTCAAAAGTCACCTCGTTACAATGGCACACGGAAGAGGGTGTCACGGAACCTTGACGAGAAGGACAGGTCGTGGCTCGTTAGCCGTTGCACTTTTGCTCGCACCTTCCTCTCTCACTCTCACTCCCGCTGCGGGCAGCTGTGGCACTGCAGGAGGCCAGGGTGGCGTGTGTGTTGCTGGAGGATTCAGACCGCAATTCAACCTTCCACTCCTTATTCATTCACTCCTTCTCACACTTTCCCTCTCCATTCCACATCCACAGAGCCCCCCGAGGAGCTGGACGTGGTGATCATCGGAGCAGGGCTGGCAGGGCTGCGAGCAGCACTAGCGCTACAGGAGGCAGGGGTGGCGTGTGTGGTGCTGGAGGCTTCAGACGGCGTGGGGGGACGCGTGCGCACTGATGAAGTGGATGGGTTCTTGCTGGACAGAGGCTTCCAGATCTTCCTCTCAGGTACGACCCCAGACGTGAGCGCCCCCAGCTTCAGCTACAGCACCAGCAGTTGCTGTACAGGAGGCGGGCGTGCCTTATGTGGTGCTGGAGGCTTCAGACGGGGTGGGAGGGCGCGTGCGCACTGACCAAGTGGACGGGTTCCTGCTCGACTGCGGCTTCCAGATCTTCCTCTCAGGTAGGTAGGACGACGAGGGTGCCTCTCCCATGTATGACTGCTGACTTTCAGGTATGAGCCACTGACGGGGTGGGAGGGTGCGCGCGTACGGATGAAGTGGATGGGTTTCTGTCCACTCAGACCACGGCTTTCAGATCGTACTCTCAGGTAGGGGGGGCTTTGTTTCATGCATACATCTAGGACGGCCGAGCATGCAACCTCAGGTGAGACGGACAAGTCACTCTCCTGCATTGTCATTCATTCTTCTTACCCTTCTGCCTTCTCGCCCCCCATAGCTCAGCCTACCCCGAGGCACAGCAGGTGAGGGAGCATGAGGCGTACCTCATGCCTTCGTGATAAAAGTGATGTTTTGAGACGTCTCAAAACCTCAGCCTACCTTGAGGCACAGCAGGTGACGGACCACGAGGCGTACTTCATGCCTTCCCACTCAGGCGCTGCTTGTCCCACCCCACTTCTCCCTTCACCGTTCTCACTCCCCATTCCTTCTATCGGTTCCTCCATCTCCTCTCCTCTTCTCCCCTTCAGCCTACCCCGAGGCACAGGAGGGGATGGCCTACGAGGCACAGGAGGGGATGGGCTACGAGGCATCGAACCTCAGGCCCTTCTACCCAGGCGCTCCGGTTTACCCTCTTCTACCTTCACTTACACCGTCCTTCCTCTCCCTTCCTTCTTCCTCCTACCGTTTCCCTCCACCCAGCCTACCCCGAGGCACAGCAGGTGATGGACTACAAGGCGTTGGATCTCAGGTCAGGCCTTTCTACTCGGGCACTCCTTTTCCACGCACCCACCTTCCCCATACTCAACTCACTTCCTCTATCCCACTCCTCCCCCCCCAACCCCTCCAGCCTACCCCGAGGCACAGCAGGTGATGGACTACGAGGCGTTGGACCTCAGGCCCTTCTACTCGGGCGCTCTCGTGTGGTTTGGGGGCTCCTTCCACAGGTGAGGCTTGTGGGTGAATACGACACGCCAAAGGGGTTTTACAGGTGAACTCCTGGTAATACTTCTGGTATTGCCTTTAATTCCCAGTGATCTGAAATCACTTTTGAGAATTCTCAACAGTGAACTGAACCTCAGGCCGCTATACACAGGCTCTTTCGTGCGGTTTCAGCGGCTCCTTCCGCAGGTGAGGCTGCTTGGGATGGTGAGGCTGTTTTGGGGGAAAGAGCTTTTGTGCGGCTCTCTGCATGCTTAAGGGGTGTTCCAGGTGAGTTGGACCTCAGGCCCTTCTACTCGGGCTCTCTCGTGTGGTTCGGCTCGGAGGCTCCTTCCACAGGTGAGGCTCGTGGGGTTAGTTCAGACGGCCTCTCTTCTCTCTTCAACCCCATCGGCTAAGTGTTTGACAAACTGCGAATGGGTCTGCTGCGCCTCAAAGCTATCTATTCCACTCCTCCACCCTCTCCACTCCTCCACCCTCTCCACTCCTCCACCCTCTCCACTCCTCCACCCTCTCCACTCCTCCACCCTCTCCACTCCCCCCATCCTCTCCCTCTCCCAGGGCGGCAGACCCCTTTTGCCACACTTAAGACGGTCATGCCTCGCTCCTCAACCCCATCGAGTTGACTTATGAGTCGACTCAAAAGTCAACCCTCCCAGGGCGGCAGACCCCTTTCGCCACACCTAAGACGGTCATGCCTCGCTCCTCAACCCCATCGGCTCCCCTGACCCGCCAACCCAGTGCTCCCTGCTCCTTTGCATATCAATTCCCCCTATCTCCCCACCTCCCGCCCCTCCCAGGGTGGCAGACCCCTTCCGCCACACCTCAGACGGCCTTTCTTCCCTCTTCAACCCCATTGGCTCTGTCTTTGACAAACTGCGTGTGGGGTTGCTGCGCCTGAAAGCCGTCTCCACGCCCGTGGACGGCATTCTCTCTTCGCCGGAGACCAGCATCGAGGAGGCACTGAAGAAGCAAGGGTTCTCCAACGAGGTGTGTACTTCTTTCGACTTACAATGACCTGGTTTGACTCTCCACTCACCACATGAAAGCCGAGAGTGGGCATGCGCCTGAAAGCTGTCTCCATGCCTGTGGACGACATTCTCTCGGCGCCGGAGACCAGCGTCGAAGAGGCACTGAAGAGCAAGGGTTCTCCAATGAGGTGTGCGCTTTTGTTGCGCTTCTGTGTGGGCTCGAGCCGCTCCACCTGACTTGAATCACCGCATGCGGATGGATTTCTCTCGGCGCCAGAGAGCAGCATCGAGGAGGCACTTAAAAGGCAAGGGTTCTCCAACGAGGTGCGTGCTTTTCTTGGAGGAACCTTTTTTGACAACGAGCACAGCACCCTAACGCATGCTCCTGCTATTCCCAGTGCCTCCGCCTGTATTCTTACCTGCCCTCATTTTCCTTTCTCTTCATGTCCTTCTCTCCTCTTTGGGCTCGTCTCTCCCACTCATTCGCCCATGCCAGATGATCGATCGGTTCTTCCGTCCCTTTCTCGGAGGGATCTTTTTCGACAACGAGCTCAGCACTTCCTCTAGGTACAATACTTCGCCCTTAGGTACAATATTTCGCCCTTGTCCTTGTCCTTACAGAAATAGTAGTTCTCTTTCATGACACTTCAGGAGTCACTTCCTTCAGGTTCACTAGTGCTCCCTTGACCTTACCGAGACGGACGACTTCTCAGTTGTCTCAAGAGCTCAACACTGCCTCACTCCCCCCCAACAACAGGTTGATGGAGTTTGTCCTTCGCATGCTCGCCCTCGCACCCAACACCCTCCCCTCAGCCGGCATCGGAGCTTCCACCTCTCACCTCGTCTCCCGCCTCCCACACCACCCAACTTCATCTCACCCTCTTGTACCCTTTTCTTCACTAACCAATCCCCCCCCGCAGGTTGATGGAGTTTGTCCTTCGAATGCTCGCCCTCGCACCCAACACCCTCCCCTCATCCGGGATCGGAGCTTCCACCTCTCACCTCGTCTCTCGCCTCCCACACCACCCAACTTCATCTCACCCTCTTGTACCCTTTTCTTCACTAACCAATCCCCCCCCGCAGGTTGATGGAGTTTGTCCTTCGAATGCTCGCCCTCGCACCCAACACCCTCCCCTCATCCGGGATCGGAGCTTCCACCTCTCACCTCGTCTCTCGCCTCCCACACCACCCAACTTCATCTCACCCTCTTGTACCCTTTTCTTCACTAACCAATCCCCTTCCGCAGGTTGATGGAGTTTGTCCTTCGAATGCTCGCCCTCGCACCCAACACCCTCCCCTCATCCGGGATCGGAGCTTCCACCTCTCACCTCGTCTCTCGCCTCCCACACCACCCAACTTCATCTCACCCTCTTGTACCCTTTTCTTCACTAACCAATCCCCCCCCGCAGGTTGATGGAGTTTGTCCTTCGAATGCTCGCCCTCGCACCCAACACCCTCCCCTCATCCGGGATCGGAGCTTCCACCTCTCACCTCGTCTCTCGCCTCCCACACCACCCAACTTCATCTCACCCTCTTGTACCCTTTTCTTCACTAACCAATCCCCCCCCGCAGGTTGATGGAGTTTGTCCTTCGAATGCTCGCCCTCGCACCCAACACCCTCCCCTCATCCGGGATCGGAGCTTCCACCTCTCACCTCGTCTCTCGCCTCCCACACCACCCAACTTCATCTCACCCTCTTGTACCCTTTTCTTCACTAACCAACCCCCCCCCGCAGGTTGATGGAGTTTGTCCTTCGAATGCTCGCCCTCGCACCCAACACCCTCCCCTCATCCGGGATCGGAGCTTCCACCTCTCACCTCGTCTCTCGCCTCCCACACCACCCAACTTCATCTCACCCTCTTGTACCCTTTTCTTCACTAACCAATCCCCCCCCGCAGGTTGATGGAGTTTGTCCTTCGAATGCTCGCCCTCGCACCCAACACCCTCCCCTCATCCGGGATCGGAGCTTCCACCTCTCACCTCGTCTCTCGCCTCCCACACCACCCAACTTCATCTCACCCTCTTGTACCCTTTTCTCCACTAACCAATCCCCCCCCGCAGTTTGATGGAGTTCGTCCTTCGAATGCTCGCCCTCGCACCCAACACCCTCCCCTCGACCGGCATCGGGGCCCTCGCCTCTCACCTCGCCTCTCACCTTGCCTCTCTCCTCCCATCCGATTCCATCCGCCTCAACTCCCCCGTCTCTTCCGTCTCCCCATTTTTTTCAACCTTTTTCTCACTGACGTTTTCGCCTCTCTCGTCCCTCCCTCTCCTCCCTCCCTCTCCCTCCCTCCCTCTCCTCCCTCCCTCCCCTCCCTCCCTCTCCTTCCTCCCTCTCCTCCCTCCCTCCTCTCCCTCCATCACTTCCCCCTCCCTCACAGGTTGATGGAGTTTGTCCTTCGCATGCTCGCCCTGGCACCCAACACCCTCCCCTCGGCCGGAATCGGAGCCCTCGCCTCTCACCTCGCCTCTCGCCTCCCCTCCGATTCCATCCGCCTCAACTCCCCCGTCTCCTCCATCTCCCCTGCTGTTCCCACCGACGAAGCCGATAGCAAAGGTTCGGAAGCTGGTTCGGGTGTGCCGAGCCTGCTGACGATGCAGGATGGGAAGAGAATTTTGGCCAAGGGAGGGGTGATAGTGGCAGTGGAACAGCCAGTGGCTCAGAGGTTGCTTCTTGGGGAGGGAGGTAGCAACAGCAGCAGCGGCGGCTCCAGCAGCAGCGTTGACGCAGCTAGCAACTCTTCTGCTACAGCCTGTCAAGAGCCCCGCAGCACAGTCTGTCTCTACTTTGCCTCAGACTCCCCGGCCCCTGTTGCCGAGCCCATCCTCTTTTTGAACGGCTCTGGTAGCGGCATTGTCAACAATCTCTGCTTCCCCAGTGTAGTGTCTCCTTCTTATGCTCCCCCGGACAAGACACTGGTGTCTGTGTCCCTTGTTGGTGCCTACCAGGACCGCACCGAAGCTGAACTCGAGGCTCGGGTGTGTACGGAGCTGGCAGGCTGGTTCGGGAAGGAGGAAGTGGAGGCTTGGAAGTTGCTCCGGGTCTACAGGATTCCGTTCGCTCAACCAGGGCAAAGACCTCCCACTGACTTCTCCGGGGAAGTGGAAGTGGGAGGGAGGGAGGGAGTGTATGTGTGTGGGGATCACAAGAGCTCCCCCACATTTGATGGAGCGTTGGCTTCAGGTAGAAGGGCTGCAGAAGCTCTGCTGGCTCAAAGAGCGTGATTATCTGTGTGTTTGCGGTGACTAAGTTATTAATGTGAGAAGCGTTGGTGTGGATTGTATGGTTCCAACATCAGTGCTAGGGAGGTGATTTTCCATGACTGTTCTTGGGAAGGGCTGTGTATTTCAATATCAAACTCGGCCTAAGCCTTGCATGATTGTGTTCGTATTTCTGTTGATAAAAGTGATGCCTCAACAATGGAGCAGGGTCAACAGAAACTTGATCCCAAAAGGCCAATGGGTGAGAGAACCCTGATAGGATTATTGGCCCTGATCGGTAGCCCTAACTCCGAGTAAGCCTTGGTCGCGTTGGCCTGCTCGGGGGGGTACACGAGCGTGCACGTGTCGGTGGGTTTTTCCCATCTCCTGCTGTAACTTTCCCAACTCTGGCGGGTGATCGGTTCGCCCCTGTTACTCCGAGTTGGGAAGTTGCGGGGGTGGGGGGTGCGATTTCGTGTGTCTCACTGTTGCGTGCAGCCCAGACTGCCCCACACGCCACCAAACAAAAAAATTTCGGCACTGGGAATACCGTGGCTCCAAAATGGCACCATCAACCACCGGGACGGGAAGATTTTACCGCGTGCTTCGAGGTAGTCCCGGTAAAAAAAAAACCAATTCGGGATCCTAGTTGGGTCTACCCATCGATGCCTAACTCCGAGTAAGCCAGGAGTACTCCAAAAACGTGGAGTTGTGGGAGGCACAGCTCGGAGTAAACTTTGCCCGTGTCGGAAGCATACCGGAGGGTTCGGCGGAGTCGTACTCCGAGTAAGCCACGTAGGTGTGACTGTATCAGACACACGTGCGAAGGGGGAGTTAGTGAACCCCCACGAAACCCACCAACTCGGAGTAAGAGGGCTACCGATCAGGACCATTGTCGCAAACAAGTCCCGCCACTAAATCGTGAGGTGACAAGGCAATGTGCCGACGTTATGACGGGGATTGCGAACCGTTTATTGGCTGGATTTGGAGTTGTAGGCCGATTGATTGGAAACGACTGTGACATCTATCGCAAGGCGTCGTCGATACCATCGCAGGCGAGGGAGCGAATTTGTGCGCATATTCCGCAAGGTGGAATCCCAAATCAGCGGCCCAAACTGCTCAACTCGCGGCCCGTATACAGAAGCAGTCGGCCTCGTCGCCGCCAGCACGTGTAAAAGTTTTTTTTTTCGATAGTACTGTAGCATTGGGGCAACCGAAAACTCCGGAGATTGCGCGCCATAGTCTCGTTGCTGTATTTCTCACCAGAACCACCGCGTCTGACAAACGTCACCTAGAGAAAGTGAAGTCGCTGCCCGTCATACTGGACTGGCTGTGGTTGGGCGTTTACTGACGTGGGCCTCGTCAGCGTCGGCCTGGCACTCGGTCACGTCTAAAAGTCGGGTCGCCGGAAAATATTCTCCAGCCCGCCTGGACAGGCCTCAAGACATGGATGGATGGGATTGGTACAATAGGGATTCAGCTTTCAAAAGATGCTCAAAATGTGATAATTACAATAGGTGCTAGACGTTTTTAGGATTTCAACAACGGTCGAGAACGGTAACTGGTAGAAACTTGATGCTGTAGCATAATGTTCTAGCTCCAGCTAGGCTGAAGCTTGCCAAATGTTCTAAGTACTACAGTTCCAGTTAGGAGGTTGAGTCACTTCCAACCTTCATTCGCGCGGATTATTCCATTCCTCACCTAGCTTTACTCTAGTGGTAGCGTGGTGGTAGCCTGATATTCGACAACATCCCGTCATGCCACTGTCCCCGACTCCGCGTATTTCGGCTCAGCACTTATTAACGATCAGTGATTCTCGCTCAGTTGACACTCCCTCCACCGCATCACAGTGAACTGCACATACAATAGCGTAGTCTGTCCCTAGACATAGTAATATACCCAATTGCGGGTATTTTAGTCATTGGCTGTTGTCCTTCATGCTCCGCTGCCATACGCTGTGAAGTCGCTGATTCCTAAACTTTCAGCCTACGTTGAGATATACCGATTTAGACTCCCGTCCGGCTGAGCTTTTGCTAACAGCTAAGACACCATGGCACTTCCTCGGGCCTTTTCTCTTATCGTAGCCACTACGACGTTACTGAGCTGTAGCTTCTCCAAGGCGCAATCCACAGTGTCGTTTCCCGACCATACACGAATGCAGTCTACACTACCACTAGCATCTACAGTATCGCTTCCGGAACATACAGGAGTTTTGCTGCCTGGAGGCTACGTCATCGTGGACCCACGAAGTGCTGAGGTGGCACAGATTGCGGAATTCGTGGTCACGGACATGAATGCCAAGATGGTGAGCCTCCCCAGATAGGATCGCCTCCGACATATTAGCAAGCCGAGTCGCTAGATGCGTAATCTGAGTCTGAACATACTATTGGAGCTTGCTGTTGGACACCATTCCTCCTTCCTGTCTTCCCCTCCCTTCCTCCCGCACCACCCATCCCATCTTCCTCCCCTCTTCCTTCCTCGACTTGTATGGCCTAATCACTCTCAACAATATATGTTCCTGCCTTCCCCCTTCCCTCTAAAGTTCGCTCTCACATTTTCTCTCCTCACCATTCCATCATCATACCGCCATTTCGCCACTATGCCGTCACTCCGTCCTGCTGATTTTAACACTTTCTGTCCCCCCTTCTGATCCTTCATTCCGTTTGCCGCCTTCAGGACGCGGCTGTGCATCTAGAAATCGTCAACGCAGCGGAAAAGCACGCCTCGAGCGGTCACACTTCCTCGGGTTACAATTCCAAAAGTTTCAGCTACGACGTTGTTTTCACCGCTACCACCACCACCCACGACACACACCCACACTCCCCGAGCCGTAAAGCGAGCGTCGCCGAGCGGTGGTCGAAACTGGTTACCAGCCAGTACGAAGCTGTGGTGCTGAAATCGTTACAAGGTTCGCTAGCGGTCAGCTCTGTAGTGAGATTATCAAGTCAAGCACCGGTGTACATACCCTTTGAGGAGGAGGTTATCAGCTACAGTACGGCTGCGAGAGGGGACTCTATGCGGGACAATGACACTGTGACGGGGTGCAGTGATGGAGACGTTATGGAAACGACACTATAGAGAGGGTGCTAGTACATAGTACGCTAATAGTTAGGACGGAATAACATGATAGGGCGAGAGAGGGAGAGCATTATCTCATCTTTTCTTCTGCCCCCTCCCACACGTTATTTTTACTGAGGCGCTAGTTTCGGGTATAGTGTGTGCTGATGCATGCACTTATCCACGCTTCAACCATGTATGATTATGGTTTGGATCACTGTAACAGCACAAGCTGAAGCAGGAGTACCATTGGAGGATCAGCAGATGCGTTTTTGCAGAGACTAGCGTCCCTTCTTAGAAGCAGAGTAGAGCTATAGGTTGTCAAACTTTCTTGTGTTGCTCTCAGATCTGCGGAGGATGCTTTGTGTTGTGGATACCAAGGACTCATATGGGAGTATCTGAGCACAAACTTCTAGACATGATGTCATTTGGTGTTTCATTCTCATTAGTCAAACATCGTTTTAACTCAATACATCGAGTATGAAGTGGCAAAGAAAATGTACTTGGGCATTTACTCCAGATCCACCTGATAAGGCAACCCGATCCTCTTGAAAGCGGCCTTGGTGGAAAGGAGCTATTTCTCAAATCGTTACTCACACATTGAATATGAAGTGGCTAAGCTCGTCATCTGTCATGTACTTGGGCATTTGCTCCAGATCCACCTGATAATTGAACCCAATCCGCTTGATACCTTCGTTCAAGATTGTAGGTTCCTCCTGTTTCTCTTGTTGAGTCCCCAGTGCAGCTTTATTTGCGTTGCTTTCTGTTGGAGAAAGCTTGATCCCAACACTCAGACGGGAAGCAGCGAGAGCGTCAGCAAACGTAGGCCTGGTTGATCCACCCACCCAAACGCCAAAGCTGGATGCACTGCCCGAACCTGACCCCGAGCCTGCTGCCGTGGCCAAAACTCCTGACTGAACGCCTGAAGCCTCCTCAGGGATACTAGGCTTGGTGTTAGTCCCGTGGGCTGGGCCTGTTTCAGCAGGCAAATTCTCAGGTGAATGTTTCTGAGACGGCTCAAACCGCGAAAAGCGAGGCGAGAAGACAGAAGAGGGAGAATGAGAAGCAGCGGAGGAAGGGGAGAGGGAAGCGAATGGGGAGGAGAAGGCGGAAGAATCAGCCGAAGAAGGGATATCAGACAGTGACCTGCGTCTATGGTGGACTGGCCGGTGCATTGGATGTTCAGGCGTTTGCTGCTTACTGCTGCTGATGGGTAGAATGTCAACCTGTAGTGGATGAATCTCAGCCGCTGACGAGTGAATCTGGGCCGTTGAATGTTGGCGCATTAAAGCCCCACTGAGGCTCCCCACAACAGCAGTGGAGGGTACTGTAGTTGCTGCAATACTGGCAGGTGGTAGGGTAGAGGTGGAAGAGACTGCAGGAGCACAGGTGGCAGCCACAGCAGCAGGACGAGCCGCAGAAGGAGCAGCAGAATAATCTGCAGCAGCAGCAGTAGCAGCAGGAGTAGCCACGGTTGCAGCAGATGTGTTAAACTCAGGAATGCTGCTTGAACGGGGAACTAACGGACGTGCGCTCCCACCAGTGGGTGACAACCGGCTTGTAGGCCTCTTCCATGCAGCTGATGTGGAGGCGAGCTTATGTGGTGACGCGGGCTGAGAATGAGGAGAGTGAAGGGGAGGAGAGTGAGGGGGAGGAGAGTGCGAGTGAGGAAATTGGAGCGGAGGAGAGCGAGGGGGAGGAGAGTGAGAGTGAGGAAACTGAAGCGGAGGAGAGTGAGGAGACAGAGGGGAACGGCGGCTTGCGCTCCTCCTGGTTTTATCCGTGCCTGTAGTATTTCCCATAGCAGGCGACTGTGGCACCGGGAATGACCCGTTGGGAGAACGGAAGATCCATGCTGGGCTGTCGGTGAATTGGACGCCCCACAGAACGTATTCAGCAGCAGCAGCAGGGGATGTAGCAGCAGGGGATGTAGCAGCAGGAGCAGCAGCTGCAGCTGAAGCTGTAGCTGTAGCAGTCGGGGAAGTGGTTGCAGCAGGAGGGGAAGCGGTGGTGGGAAGGAGAGACTCGGGGACCGAAACGATGTCGATGCTGCTGATGAGAATTCTGCTCAGGTCCTTGTGTGCTGCCATGCCTTGAATGTCTGATTTAGGAACGCAGGGGAAAGAAACGGAAAAAAAATAAAAGGCCGTTAGACGAGGGGAAAGTCAGAAATGCTTTGGCCGAGAAACTTCGAGCTCGATGCAAGCCAGACTCAATAAAAAGTCAGGCTCAAAAGCAGGCTCGTACCTTCCATGTTCAAGCAGATCGCGGCGCAATCCTCCAGAGTTTTATCACACTTTAAGCTTGTTGTCACGTTCGGGAGTTCGGAATCCCAAGGTGAAAAGCTTCGCGTCGCTCGAGTACTAGAACATAAGATTCTCCCGCCATTATCACCGCCGCCTGTTGCACCGCCGCCTTTCGAGCCGCACAGCAGCGCTACGTCCGCGGACCCGCGCCGCGTCAGCCTGTCGCCTGGGCGGCTCGAACTGACGGAGGCGGCTGCCGGCGCAGCAGTCGGGTTGACGGACAGCGACGGCCGTCTCCGTCCGTTTATCGTCAAGGCCGGCGCGCCGCCTTGGCGCGTGTGGTATTCGCGCCTCATCTCAGAATGCGTCCGATTTGCCGCGTGTCCACTCAAATCAAAAGCGGCCGCGCCGCTATGACTGCGCCCGATCGCCATCTTCATGTTGCTCTCCGCCGCTGCTCCCGCGGTGGTGGATGCGCCGGCGGCGGAGGTAGTAGCAGCAGTCGAGCGCATTTTACGGCGGTGGATCTGCTTCTCTAGCGAGGGAGCCGGCGCGAGAGTCGGCACGTCGCGTTGACGAGGAATGGCAAAATTTGGTGTTGCGAAATCGCATCTTTGGTGGTAACCAGCCTTCTGGTATTCGAAGCTTTCGCTGGCCGCGGTTGCGCCAAATGCGGTGGCGGTCACAGCGGATCTGGAGACGTTGAGCGCCGCGTCTTGAGTCGCGCAGGGAGCCATTGAATCTCAAAATGGCGCGAGACGGCGGAAATCGAGGATATCGCAGAGACTGTGACGAAAGCAGGTGCGGTTGCCACCGTAGAGATTGCGTTGAAAGCAGGGATTTCGGGTTCACGCGAAATCGCAGAGATTGCGACGAAAGCAAAGAATTCCCGCGGAAATGTTGAGATGGGACGAAAGTAGGAGCGGTTGCCACCGTAGTAATAAGGGGGTCCCCAAAAAACGCGGCTTGGGTCACTGTTAGGTGACCGTCTGATGGAGCCGCCTTGAGTACCTGCGCGGCAGAGAACCACGTAGCAGAATCAAAGGACCGCGCTGCGAGGGATAATGTTTCCGGGACCGGCGCTTTCTGTCGGTGTGACTAGACTGGAACACTGTCACGGGGCGTAAGCTTTGTCCTTCTCTTCGGTAAAGGAGCAATGCCCAGCCCTGGATTGCTGCAGACAGCGATGAGAATAAAGAAACGCGGGTCTTCGCAACTTGGAAGAAATGACGTCGTGTGGAATGCTGGAAGGACTGCCACTTGTTCCTACTTGGAGATGTAGTAGTCGCGCGACCGGCGCCATCTTATTAGAGACGTCAGCCCTCCGCATCCAACACGTGAAGAAGAGCAACAGCTCACATGCCATAGGGATGGGCGCCATGGACGAAGCGTGAAAAAGGTGCTGCGGCTATGACTCGTCGCGGCAAGCTGTGTGGTCCTAAGAAACGCTAGACCATTAGCGAGCTACAGTAGTAATGGCATAAGTATGACAGATGGTCGTATCTTTGAAAGAGCTGCCTTCCTGCCTTTCACCAATGGGGCTGAATCGAAACGGAAGTCGCCGACGCTAGTGTACGAGCCCCAAAACAGGACGGGATGCGGAAGTCGCGTTTCTGTTCGTTCAACGCCTCTCGAATGTTGTTGAGATTTGCGACCGCACCGCGTGCCCACTAGTCGCGATGCGCGAAAACACGAGCGAACAGACACGGTGGAAACCGAGCCAAGAAGATATTTCGACCTTGACGAATGCGATGAAGCCCGAACCAGCGGGATATTTCTGATGTAGTTCGGAAAAGTTTTTGGGATGATCCAAAGTTTTACGACCGTTCGATTCAGTTTGCGTCACCCTAGTAGTGAGGTTTGGTTTGTGCTGGTGGGGCTCCTGGTAGGGGAAGCCCGCTCAAACAAGAGGTGAACACCGTAGTAGTCACAGTTTCGCATCCATTTGTGGGTGGGAAGTTGGGAACTTTGCAGCTGTACAAGTACAGTGCAGAATTTTTCGTTTCCTGAAACAGCACCTGAACACGAACGCTGAAATTTCTGTTCTGTGCATCGCTTTCCACACGTCGTTCCGATCTGACACCCGAGGTCGGGATTCAGGATTGTGGTTCGCTGAAAAGAATCGAAACCCCACTCCATCCACGATGGGTTCGAATCGAAACGGCCCTGATGCTCCCGCATGTGTACACCCGCTGTCTGACATCTTCTGAATGCTCAGTGCCGTCCATTTTTGAACAGCGAAAGTTGCACACACCCACGAAAAGAAAATCCAACGGATCACACAAATTCCCACTCACCCGGTGGCGAGAGATGACAGATTTCGCCTGCGGATGGACTTCGGCATACACCTTGCTCCTTTGGCGCGACGCTAAGGGCGTGTTAAATCCCCGCACGATTCCGAAAATGGGGTGTGGCCGAATTTTCGACGACCAAATGGTCGTCATATTTTTCGCGAACAACGACGAGGTGGCCGAATCAGGGTCGACTCTTTTACAGCCACCATTTACAGTTTTGGCGACTTAACAACTATGGTGGCCGATTTGCAGGCCGCTTTAGGAAAGTTGTTAAATTGGGGGTGGCCAAATTTTGCGACGGAGTCGCGCACATGATACAGTCTGTCGCAACGCAGTCGCAAACGGGTTGCGACTCGTTGCGACGCTGTCGCAACGACGCGACGGATGAGTGGCCGTTTTTAAGTCGACGCGACGACGGCCAATTGGTCGACTTTATGTACGGCCATCAAATTCGTTATTTTTTTGCGAAAGAGGCCAAAAATGCGACAAAATTGTCAGTCTTCGTCATATGGTTACTTTCGCCAACTCGGCCCGATGTTTGGAGCCAAAAAATCAATGTTGGCGATTTAACACGCCCTAAATACGAGCAGCTGGCAGACAATGCCCTATGATGCCCTTTCTGGCCACATGTTTTCTCTTTGGGCGGTTACAGCTATGTCTGGTTACAAGTTCGTCATGGAGCAGACGATGTAGGTGGGCTTTCGCATTTGATCCTCACAACACATCCGAGCATTTTGGGATGCAACTGTAGTTTCCTGACCATGGGAATGCTTGTTGAGATCTTTGACCTAATCGGAGCAATCGGAGCGATCGCGCTTCTGCAACCCAGCTACACTGAAGTGCGCCGAACTGGTAGCAAACCTTGTTATCTTCGATTTACCTACAGAAACCATACCAAAACGCAATTTTACCACCGTTAACCGTGCTTTTTCCATCTTGATTTCACTATAACCGAGTTCGCAATGGCGAGAAAGAGGGTACCCACATAAGGGCGCGTGTCTTTTGGAAATTATATGCAGAACTCGAGTTTTTGAGTTGAACTAATACATTTGAACATAGGTCGACCTAGGCTCGACTATTTCCGCATCTGTGACCCCAGTCGCTGCTCCTCCACTCACGAGAATCAGAGGACACACAGAAGTTCGACTATCAAAGTTGAACTTTTACAGCAAACCCGAGTTGCGTCCAGCTCGCGAACGGTTACCTGGTGTATGTTGAAGAGGCCGGGACCCTGATTTCTGAAGTCGCTGACGCTGCGACTGTCGCCAAATTCGCAACTTCCTCGTGTATGGTGAAGAGGACACACAACTGACGTTTTGTGCACACATGGTTTGTTTTGAAAGCTCGACCCAGGTTTAGTGTCCTACTTCATGTACAACGCTGTACAAGGACACGCGATGCATGGACGAAACTTTTAACGAGATTTGCGAAACAGGTTACCAGCAAAAGTTCAACCAATTTTCCGAACCTCTACAGCAAAAGACACGCGCCCTAAGCTCGCGAACGCGCCATCATGGGTCCGAGACAGTTGGACCTCCAAAAGCTCGATTCGAGGCAATGTAGCTGCTCGATTTGAGGCAGTGTAGCTAAAAAGGTTATGTTGTAGGTTGAATGAAACCTCCTATGACAACTAAAAAGTACAAAGTGTGCAACATTTTCTGTTTTGTTGTAGATGGCAATATAAACATGGACAAAACCCAACACAAACCTTCCTATCTCCTCACAAATGGATGCACTGCACAAACGCATGCCCCTTCGTGTTCCTGCTCTCCATAGCTCTCATCCTTTTCACTCCCGCCCACTCCCCCTCTTCCCCCCCTCTCCCTCCCCCTCAAACACGCCTACTGGGTTGGTGGTGGCGGTGGAGGGGGCTGGTACCCCCCTGGCGCAGCAGGGGGAGGCGGGGGAACAGCAGAGTACATTCCCCCTTGCGGCTGCTGCGGTGGGGGTGGGGGTCTGGACACTGGCGCTCCCCCTGCTCCCCCTCCCCCTCCCCCCCCATGTCCCTGTGGCTGGTTGCTAGGGGGATACCCCCCATACGCGCCCCCATACGCTCCTCCCCCCCCTCCTCCCCCCCCTGCTGCTGTGGCGGGGGAGGGGGAGGCATGTACCCGCCTCCCCCCCCATACTGCCCCCCCTGAGGGGGAGGGGGAGGGGGAGCATACCCGCTTGGGGGAGGAGGGGGAGCGTATCCGCTTGGAGGGGGAGGGGGGGGCATGGCGGACGGGGGAGGAGGCGGAGGGGGCATGGAGGAAGGGTAGGAAGGGGGAGTTGGGCGGGTGGAGGGGGCGGTGGGGGGAGGTGGGCGGGAGGAGAGAGGAGGGGGAGGGGGGTGGGGATGGGGAGGCATGGAGGAGGGGAGGAGATGTGCGTTGGGGTTGGTGGGGGCGACTGGGCGGGGCTTGAAGTAAAGCTGAAGCTGCATGGGGTGAGAGGGAGAGGGGGGGAAGGGAACAGAGAAAAGAAGGAAGAATGAGAAGCAAACAGACACAGAGGACGGGAGGAGGTGAGCATTGGGGTTGGTGGGGGCGACTGGGCGGGGCTTGAAGTAGAGATGAAGCTGCACGGGGGGGAAAACCGGTGGGAGAAGGGGTAAAGGAGGGGGCGGGAGGAAGGGGGAACAGGAAAAAAAAAAAAGAGGAAAAAATGAGAAGCATACACGCAGGGAGGTGGGGAGGAGATGTGTTTTGGGGTTGATGGGGGCGACTCGGCGCCGCTTGAAGTAGAGATGAAGCTGCACGAGGGGGGGGGAAACCGGTGGGAGAAGGGGAGGGGAACAGAAAAAAGGAGATATGAGAAGCGAGCAGACATGGAGGAGGGGGAGGGAAGGGGAGTCGCGGGGGAAAATCTTGGGAAAGGGAAGGGCCGAGTGGAAGACTAGACAGAAGAGCATCCAACACAGACATAGCAAAAGTTGGTAGGGGTGACTGGGAGAGGCTTCAAGTATAGCTGAGGCTGCAACATATAGCTGGACGTTGGAGGAATGTCTTTTGAGAATTGTCAGAAGCGATTACAAGAGAGGATGCACATAGCCGGACGTTGGAGCAATCACTTATGATATTTCTCAAAAGTGATTCTCAAAAGTGATTCAAAGAGAGGATGCATATAGCCGGACGTTGGAGGGAAGGTAGGGTGCATGCACATTAAGTGATAGGTCAACCACTGTGAAGGTCTGAGCAAGAGCGACGTGTCATGTACTGTGAAGGTCTTGGTATGAGGGTTCCGGCGCGAGAAGAACTGCAAGTGGGGGTAGGTTGACCATAGAGTGATAGGTAATTTCTGTGAAGGTCGGAGCACGATTGCTTACTGTGAAGGTCTTGGTATCAGGGTTCCAGTGCGAGAAGAACTTGGATGGGAGGGAGGCACGACGCACGTAGCAGGAGACTCAGCTATAATAATGGTGTGCTGCTTACTGTGAAGGTCTGGGTATCAGGGTTCCAGTGCGAGAAGAACTTGGATGGGGGTAGGATACACGCAGAGCGAGACGCTGCTTTCTGTGTGAATGTCTGAGAAAGAAGAAAGCTGTGTTACTTACTGTGAACGTCTTGGTGTCAGGGTTCCAGTGCGAGAAGAACTTGGATGGGGTCTTGTCGATTTCTGTGCTGGGAATCTGTTGTTGGGGAAGACGAGGGGTGAAGGGGAGGGGAGAAGGGGGGGGAGAAGGGGAGGGGAGAAGGGGAGGGGAGAAGGGGAGGGGAGAAGGGGAGGGGAGAAGGACGGATATCGGGGAGAGGAGGGATTGAACTGAAGTCTTTCGAAAGCGAGTTGCAGTGTGAGAAGAACTTGAATGGGGTTTCAATTTCTGTGCTGGGAATCTGCTAGGTGGGAGAAAGGGGAGAAGAGAAGACTTTTGAGGCGCCTCAAAAGTCGTTTCTGTGCTGGGAATCTTTTGAGGCGCCTCAAAAGTCGTTTCTGTGCTGGGAATCTTTTGAGGCGCCTCAAAAGTCGTTTCTGTGCTGGGAATCTGCTAGGTGGGAGAAAGGAGAGAAGAGAAGGGATTGTGAGGAGCGGAGGGGAGGGAGAGTGAGGGGGAGGGAGAGTGAGGGGGAGAAAGAGGGAGGGGGAGGGAGAGGGAGGGGGAGGGAGAGGGAGGGGGAGGGAGAGGGAAGGGGAGGGGGGAGGGAGAGGGAGGGGGAGGGAGAGGGAGGGGGAGGGAGAGGGAGGGGGAGGGAGAGGGAGAGGGAGGGGGAGGGAGAAGGAGGGGGAGGGTAAGGGGGAGGGAGGGTAAGGGGGAGGGAGGGTAAGGGGGAGGGAGGGTAAGGGGGAGGGAGGGTAAGGGACGAGAGGCTTGTCAGTTTCCTTGATTGGAATCTATCAGTAAGAAAGAGGAGGGGTGGACGGGTCGGGATAGATGTGGGGAGGGGTGGGGGAGGAGGGGAACATGGAGCTCCAAGGATAAAGAATAGCCACGTGAAAGAAGTAGTGTTTTGAGAGGAGAAGAGGAATGTTTTGAGAGGAGAAGAGGAATGTTTTGAGAGGAGAAGAGGAATGTTTTGAGAGGAGAAGAGGAATGTTTTGAGAGGAGGAGAGGAATGTTTTGAGAGGAGGAGAGGAATGTTTTGAGAGGAGGAGAGGAATGTTTTGAGAGGAGGAGAGGAATGTTTTGAGAGGCGGAGAGGAATGTTTTGAGAGGAGGAGAGGAATGTTTTGAGAGGAGGAGAGGAATGTTTTGAGAGGCGGAGAGGAATGTTTTGAGAGGAGGAGAACTCTCTTCATCCTTGGAGCTCCGTGTTCCCCTCCTCGAAGCTCGAAACACTACCTCTTTCACGTGGGAGGAGGGAAACACGGAGCTCCAAGGATAAAGAGAGTGGAGACCACGTTGCAAAACCCGGACACACAAAACGGGGAAGTGAAGTGTACTTGTCAAGTTACAAAGAAGGGGGACTGTGCGCAGAAACTGACAAGGGGTTCGTTTCTGGGCACCTTGGAAACGGACAAAGCGAGATTTCTTGCCTTATATTGATGAAATCAGACTTTGAAATATAGGATTAAGCATCTTTGATGCTTGGGAAGTACTTATTTCGTACCTTGAAAGCTATAATCTCGTAGGGCTCTGCTGCAAACAGCAGGTACTGAAAGTTCTTGTCCCATGACTCGACTCGCTGCATGGGGACGTGTGGGAGGGCGGGGAGAGGAAGGGGTGAGGATGGGGGGAGGATGGCGGGAGGATGGGGGGAGGATGGGGGGAGGATGGGGGGAGGAGGAAAGCTGTTGTGCAAACAGCATGTACTGAAAGTTCTTGTCCCAAGACTTGACTAACTGGATAGGAGAGAGGATGGGGTGTATATAGAGGACGCATGGATACGTGTAGAGAAAGGAGGAAAATGCAGCATACGAGGAACATGGGGAACGAGGGGAAGGGGGGAAACAAATTAAAAAAAGGGAGTGGGGGAAGGGAGCGATGGGGAGAGAGGAGAGAGCTGGTGCACATGCAAATTACAACAGCACACATACACAAACACCTGCTCATAGGAGGCGCCTCAAAAAAGCACACATACACACACACCTGCTCATAGGAGGCGCCTCAAAACAGCACACATACACACCTGCTCATAGGAAGACATAAAGCGGTGGCGTGGCTTCACCCCGTCCTCTATCTCTGGATACTCAATCTGCGAACCAGCGAAAAGGGTGCGAGAAAAGTAGAGAGTGAGGTGGGTGGATCATGCGGGATGAGTGGGGAACATGTAGCAGTGGCGTAGCTTTACCCTGTCATCTATCTCTGGGTACTCGATCTGCGAACCAGGGAGAGGGGTGTGGAGAGGGGAGAATGGGAGAGAGTGCGGTGGATGGTGGTTGCGGGGGGTTGAGGGTGGTGGCGTGGCTTCACTTCACCCCGTCCTCCTTCTGGGTACTCGATGTGCATGTCAGGGAGAGGGGTGTGAGAACAGAAAATGGAGAAACAGGGCGGATGGCGGAGTTGAGTAGTGAACATGTAGCCACGCCATGGTGGCGTGGCTTAACCCCATCAAGAAGGGCATCCTCTTATCTCTGGGTACTCAATCTGCACGTCAGGGAGAGAAGAGAGAGAGGGAGGGACGGGGGTTTGGAGGGGAGAAATGAATGAGTGAGTGTGGTGGATGTGAAACACGAACTGTTGTATACAACGGGCGAGTACCCACGAACTGTTGTGCCTGTGTATACAACGAACTGTTGTGCCTGTGTATACACAAACACTCGCCCGTTGTATACAACAGGCACACGTGTTTCACACATGCGCACAACATGAGTGTAGGAAGGCGAATGTAGGGGGGGGGAAGGGGGGGGGGGGGGGGGGGGAGTGGGTGGGGGGAGCGGGAGGGGACCGTTGTGAGAAAAGGCAGAAACCAATCAAGAAAAAGACAGGCCTTTTGAGGCGCCTCATAAGAGGAAACTTTTGAGTCGACTCAAAAGTCAGCGGGAGGGGACCGCTTGTGAGAAAAGACAGAAACCAATCAAGAAAAAAAAAAAACTTTTGAGGCGCCTCATAAGAGGAACGATATAGGTGGGGAAGTGCAGGAACATGGTAAAAGGGTGCAGTTGAAGCACAGAGAAAAAGTCACTTAGAAGCTGGACAAGGAAGAAGCGGGAGAGACACACAAAAACACAAACACACTCGCTTACACAGAGGAATCGCGTGGAGGTACAGACACACACACAGACACACACACACACACACACACACACACACACACACACACACACACACACACACACACGCACCCACCCACCCGGCCCCACCTTCCCTCCCCTCTCCCCCCCCCCCCCACACACAGGGGAAACGGAACGTTGAAATACACACGCGCACATGCAAGCACGTACCCATCCACCCGCAACCCACCTTCCCTCCCCTCCCCCTTCCCGTATCCCCCTAACACACAAAAGGGAGATGGAAGGAGTAACTTATACCTGGAAGAGTAGCGAGCGTTGATGCGTCTCTGGGTCGAACTGCTTGGTAACACGGTAACCGGGTCGACCGATCTTCACTGCAAAACAGACAAGCAAAGGCAAGCCAGGGGGCATAGTACGGTGCAGTGTGGTAAGGTATGTTAATCGTATAATTTCGTGGGGTAAATTGCATCAGGGTCAAACTGCTTGGTTACATGGTAACCAGGTTGCCCTCACTGCAAATCGTACAAGACATGGGCCATGTGGTACGGGGGATGGGGTGCGGGGCATGGGGTATGGGGCATGGGGAATGGAATGGAATGGAATGGGGCATGGGGCATGGGGCATGGTACGGGTAGGGCAGCATGTGTCGTATCATATTGTCTCTATGCCACGCCATGGCATGACCTAGTAGACACATGCATGGCATGGGTTGAGGAGCGGAGCAGACACATACCACAGCCGTTTCATGCTAGCATTGGTTTAGTTTTGAGTCGACTCAAAACTCGACTCATGCATGGCATGGGTTGAGGAGCGGAGCAGACACATACCACAGCCGTTTCATGCTAGCATTGGTTTCACCCCTCTGCCTTCACCTATCTCTCGCAAGTTCACTCCCCCTTTCTCCCCACACTATTCCTAGGTGACTTTTGAGTCAACTCAAAAGTCACCCCTTTCTCCCCATGCTATTCCTCTCCCACCTGTCTTCCGCGGGTTCACTCGGGGCCGAGTGGGTTGGGGCAGCGCCGGTGCCTCTTGTCCCTCCTTGGCTGCGCGCTTGGCCTTGTAAGCACGCACACTCAGGCACTCACGCACTCATCCACACACCTAGTTTTTCACCTCTCTTTCAGGAGCTCACATTTGAGTCGACTCAAAAGTCAGCTTGGCCTTGTAAGCATGCACTCTCAGGCACTCACGCACTCTCAGGCACTCACGCACTCACGCACTCATCCACACACCTAGTTTCTCACCTGCCTTTCAGGGACTCCCCCCTCTCACCTGTCTTCCGCGGGTTCACTCGGGGGCGAGCGGGTTGCGGCAGCGCCGGCGCCTCCTGCGCCTCCTTGGCTGCTCGCTTCGCCAGGTTCTGCTGGTGGCGCTTCCCCTGCGTGTGTGCAAGGTAGTTTCCCTCGTTGTTGTGGAGAGTCAAGCAGAGCTTGCACTCGTAGCTGTTGAGGTGAGTGGGAGGGCAAGAACAAAGGGCAAGGGCAACAGAAGGCTTGGCCAGGTTCTGCTGGTGGAGCTTCCCCTGCGTGTGCGCGAGGTAGTTGCCCTCGTTGTTGTGAAGAGTCAAGCAGAGCTTGCACTCGTAGCTGTTGAGGTGAGTGGGAGGGCAAGAACAAAGGGCAAGGGCAACAGAAGGCTTGGCCAGGTTCTGCTGGTGGAGCTTCCCCTGCGTGTGCGCGAGGTAGTTGCCCTCGTTGTTGTGAAGAGCCAGACACAGCTTGCACTCGTAGCTGTCGGTAGGGGGGGAAAGGGCAAAGGACAAGGGAAGGGAAGGGAAAGGCTTGGCCAGGTTCTGCTGGTGGCGCTTGCCCTGCGAGTGCGTGAGGAATGTTGTGGAGGGAGGAGGGATGTTGTGGAGGGAGGAGAAATGTTGTGAAGGGAGGAGGAATGTTGTGGAGGGAGGAGGAATGTTGTGAAGGGAGGAGGGATGTTGTGGAGGGAGGAGGAATGTTGTGAAGGGAGGAGGAATGTTGTGGAGGGAGGAGGAATGTTGTGAAGGGAGGAGGAATGTTGTGGAGGGAGGAGGAATGTTGTGAAGGGAGGAGGAATGTTGTGGAGGGAGGAGGAATGTTGTGAGGAATGCACCCTAGTTGGAGAACGCTCGCGTTGAGCCCAGCTGGAGCACATCGCCTCGGCGACGAATCTTCCGGGACCGTTCCGCCAAAAATAAGAGTCCACCACAGATTGATGCGGGCGCCTCGAGACGAACGTTAAAAAACCTAAACCTAAATCTAAATCACTTTTCCAGAACGGTTTCGGAAAATACTCCGTTTTTCGGATCGATCGTTTCAAAACGAGCCATTAAGGACCTTAGCTGATCCGTAAGCCCGTACCGAAGTTCCGTAGTTTGTTAGTCTAGATACGAACCTTCCAAGATGGTTCCTTCGCGAGGTCGATGGTTTCGAGAGCCAGCCGTCGCAACCAATGCGCGGCCACATCACCACACATCACCACACATCACCACAAATCACCACACATCACCACACATCACCACTCTAAAACGGAGTGGACCCTTACCTTCCGAGGTGGTTCCGCATGAAGTAGGGATCCCGTCGATGGTTTCGAGAGCCAGCCTTCGCAACCACTGCGCGGCCACATCACCACACATCAACACTCTAAAACGGAGTGGACCCTTACCTTCCGAGGTGGTTCCGCATGAAGTAGGGATCCTTCGCGAGGTCGATGGTTTCGAGAGCCAGCCGTCGCAGCCGCTCGCGGCGGTCAATCGCCTCGCTCTGCGCGGACGCGGCGCCGCCGCTTCCGGGCTTGCTCCCCCATTCGCGATCCATGGCGGACAAGCTTAGCTTCCCGAAGCACTACTCGCTGAAACGAATTGAGTAGTTACTCGAAAAGAAAATCGTTCTGCGGACTACGTTCTGACGAACTAGTTCCTGAAAAATAGTTTCCCGCCAAGGTATGTATTTCCTGGTCCCCGAGATTACCGCTTTCTTGCTGCCAGCTTCTGGCCTAGTCGTGAAACTGGCAGTCTCTAGGCTTAGGTACGATCCGAATTCCTCTGTGACTGGAAACGATGCTGAGAAATTGAAAAAATAGAAATCGATAAAGATGCATATCGCAGAAAGAAGGATTGCAAAGAGGAGTGTAGATCTCTCATCGCATAAAACCGCACAGTACTGCGATGTGCCGCGCCATACAGATGACAAAAGCCGAATTCTGCTTAGTGTAGTTATGTTGGATGTAAATAAAAGCGTTTCCAGTGTGGAGCAAAATCTTCTTACTCAATTCTTAGTGCTGTTGTACCTTGCACTCTGCTTGTTGCTGTATGCTTACAAGATGACCATTAAACATCAGCAATAAATACTCCATTTCAAGCCAATAAACAATTAATATATTCAGCCATCTCATATACACGAACTAAAAACCAAGAGTTCCACCCTACCCCCCACTAAAAACCTATCACAACAGTACTCACCATTGTCAACACCGCTGCCGCCTTCGCTGTTGTAGTCACCACCCACCATCACCACCTGCAGAGCCACGGCCGTTGTAGTCACCACCGTAATATCCACGGTCAACTTGCATAGAAGCAACAGCACCCAGCTGCTCACCCTCATAGTTCACACCACGGTTCGCACCTTGAATTCCGCTCCTGTGAAGGGCCACATCGCTGCTTGTCGCCATGCGGAATCGCTGTGCCCTATCGAGCCCACTCCCATGGTTCACACCACGGCCCGTGCCTTGCATCCCACTCCTGTGAATGGCCACATCCCTGGCTGTCGCCATGCGAAACTCCGGTGCCTTGTCGAGCCCACTCCTGTAGTTCACACCACTGTTCCTGCCTTGCGACCTGCTCCTGTGAATGGCCACATCGCTGGCTGTCGCCATGCGGAACTGCTGTGCCTTATGGAGCCCAGTGCGCTGATTGTCCCAGCCATTGTTGTTGCTGAAGCGAGCCAAGTGGGAGGGTGCTCCCTTGACTGTGCCCTGAGTCTCGCCCCTGTGAGTTATGGTCACATTGCTGCTCGTTGCCATGTGGAACTGCTGTGCCTTGTGCAACCCAGTGCGCTGATTGCTGCGAGGCTCCCAGCCACGGTTGTTGCTGAAGCGAGACATGCGGCATGATGCTGCTCCGTTCAAGGCATGAGTCCTGCTCCTTCCTTGACCGTTGCTGCTGCTCTCACCCCCATGCCAGCTAACCGCATCGTTGTCGTTGTCCTTCTCATCTTCATTGTCATTGTCTCTGTCGTTGTCACTCAACAACAAGTTGTTCTTGCCCTTGCCAGTGTCCTTGTCCTTTGCATGATCGTCCTCATCATGGTCCTTGCCATCATCCTTCTCATCACTGTCCTTGCCATGATCATCCTTGTCATCATCCTTGCCATTGTCCTTCTCATTGTCGTCCTCATCGTCCTTGTCATCGTCCTTCTCATTCTTGTCCTTGCCATGATCATCGCCGTTGTCATCGCTGCCGTTCTTCTCAACGTCCTTCTCACCACCCTTGCCATCATCCTTTTCATCATCATCCTTCTTTCCACCATCCTTCTCATTGTTCTCGTCGTCATTCTCGGTGTCATCGTCCTTGTCACTATCATTGCGGCTGTCATCATTGTCCTTCTCATCATCGTCACTATCATCACCATCCTCATCGCTGCCGTCCTTCTCATCATCATCATCATCATCATCCTCATCATCAGCCACCACATTCCTCCATGCCTCTGCCTGCATCCCGCCCTCCTCCTCCGCTCCTATCAGAGCCGCTGCCATTGCTGGCGCTGTCACCGGCGCCCGGGGAACGATCACCACGTCATTGGCCGTTGCCATGTGAGGGTGCGCGCCATGTGCGTTTGATGAGGCAAGTTTCGCATTTTCTGGTGCCGTCTTAGCGCCACCATGGATCGCCACGTCCTCTTCTGTCGCCATGTGAGGGCGCGCGTCGTGTTGGCGCGGTGATTGCGCGTTTGACGGGGCAAGTGCCGCATTCCTGCCTGGTGCCGTCTTAGCCTCACCATGGATCGCCACGTCCTCAGCCGTCCGCATGATGTGAGGACGGGCGGCGTGCTGTGCGTTCGATCCAGCAGGATGATGGTTGCTGCTTGCTCCCATCGTCGCAGCAGCAGGGTGATTATTGGCGATGTGACTCGCAGCAGTCGTCGGCGCCGGCGCCTGGGGAACGATCGCCACGTCCTCGGCAGTCGCCATGTGAGGACGCACGCCGGGTTTGTTGCTGCTTGCTCCCATCGTCGCAGCATCAGGGTGGTTCTTGGCGATGTGACTCGCGGCAGGCACCGGCGCCGTGTGAGGACGGACGGCGTGCGGGCGCGGCGGTTGGACCTTGTTCTCCGCGCCCTTGTTCGTCGCCGCCGTGCCCTTGTTCGGTGCAACCAATCCCCCCGTACCCTTGGCTGCGATCTTGTTCGGTGCGCCGTTTTTAGCCGCGCCCTTGCCTGCGTCTTTGTCCGCCGCGCCCTTTCTCGGTGCGACCATTCCCGCCGCACCCTTGGCTGCGGCCTTCTTTGGTGCGCCGTTGCTGACCGTGCCCTTCAAGCTGTCTGCGCCTTTTTCCGCTGCGCCCTTGGTCGGTGTGACCGTTCCCGCCGCGCCCTTGTTCACGACCTTCTTCGGTGCGCCGTTGTTAATCGCGCTCTTGCCTGCTGCGCCTTTGTCCGCCGAGACCTTGTTCGGTGCAACCATTCCCGCCGCGCCCTTGGCTGCGATCTTGTTCGGTTCGCCCTTCACATTCTTCGGTGCGACCTTAGCCGCGCCCGTGCCCGCCGGTTCAGCGCCCAGGCCATTGTTCCCCGCATCCTTGACATAGTCGACATGGTGAGGGGGAGCACGCGGAGGAAGCACGGGACCAGACTTCACTTCAGACGGAACACTTGACGCGTCTTTTGGCGCGCCAGAATCGCTTGAATCTGGATCATTTGCCGCGAGGACAGTCTTCGGAGTCACTGGAGCGACTCTATAAGCGGTGGTGTCGCGGCCATGTGCGGGTTTAGGAGGAGTGGGTTTGTTGAGCTTAGAACGGCCCGCCAGGGTTGATGGCGTCATGTGGGCTGTGCACGAGCCGACGAACAGGAAGAGAAGGACGATGGGTATGAGCCGTGGAGTCGCCATGGCGCGTTTGAAGGATCGCGCGCGGAATGCCGATTGGAATCGTCGAATTAGACGTAGCACCACGGTACTAGGGTAGATGAGGTGCTATAACACTGGGGCTGGAATAATCTAGTGTGGGTTTGGTTGCTGTCCAGCAAGAAAGCGAGAAAGACAGCAAGTTGCTGTCAGGTTTCCTTTTCCTGTGTGTGTTGTGCTTCAAGAGAATTTGCGCTCCCAATTTATGTTTCCAATTTGCTGATCCGCGCGATTCGGCTTCCATCGGTGCCGTGCGGGTTGAAGTTTGCGACGACGGCGATTGGAAGTTACGGACTTGTATTGCAGCGAGCGATACGGGATAGACAAACAGATTTCACCTCGATACCGTGTGCAAGACTGGAGGAGCATGCGAAATCAAGATACGGACTGGCGAAAGCAGGGTACGACATTGTTGGCGGACTGAAGGCGACAAGCGAGCTCACACGACATTGCTGCGATGAATTTAAGCTTTCGCTGAAGTCAACCAGAGTCTGACGGACATGTCAACCAATCCGAACAAATCTTCGGCGAGACGCTGAACTCGATTTACCTTATACGTTTTCCGAAACAAGAAATCATTCAGAGATGGATATGGTATCTCCACAGGCAAAAGTAGTTCAGGCACATGCCCTTCGCAATGCCCCCTGCATACTTAAAGCAGCCACGTGAGCGTCCTCCTGGTACGGCCACCACAATGGAATACGTATCTCCATGTCTGCTTATCAACCGTGTGCTTTATTGAGTCACCTAGCAGAACATTCAGAGAAGCTTCACTCCAGACCCTGTCAATGCATCAAGCAGCGACCTAAGCTTCCCATGGTACATCTGAGTGGGTCCCAGCTCAAACGCCACAGCACCAATCTGCTTCTCTAGCATGCGTGCGGCTAAGGTCTTCCCAACCTCTGTCGCTGCTATCTTGTCACTTGTGCTTGTAAGGGATTTGCGCATGGAGGCTTCTATGGAGGATGCGGCAGCGAGGGTGAAGGCTGTTGGCTCGTGAATGACCTGCAGTGGTGGGTCGGATCAGCAGTTGGGCAAAACACGTGGTGCCTCAGAAGTCAATTAATCAGAGCAACTTCTATGGAGGATGTGGCTGCGAGGGTGAAGGCTATCGGCTCACGAATCACATGCATGGGAGCAGCGGCGGCAGCAGGTGGGCTGGATCGACAGCATGGGGCAGAAAATGGGGTGGGTCAGGAATCAGTGAAGCGGGGTGAGTGGCGGCGAGGGTGAAGAGAAGGCTGTTGGTTTGTGAATCGCCTGCATGAAGCAGCAACAGAATCAGTGGTTGGCCGATTCAAAGAAACGGGGAAAGAAATAATTAGCAGCGGCAGCAGCAGCAGTGGTGGGTCGGTGGAATGGAACGGCAGCAGCTGGATCAGCCGAGGCAGGGGGCGAGAAGGGATGAAAGGTTGGGGGAAAAGAGGAACAGACATGATAGACATAAGAGTCTTTGTACTGCCTGCATATGGTAAATCTGGGTCGGGAAAAGTGGACGAGAAGAGGGGAAGAGGAGCAGAAGGAAGGAGGGACAGAATTGGGAAAGGTGCAGGGGGGGGGGGAGAGGAGAGAAGGGAGGGTATGGGAGCGGGGAGAGAACAGAAGGAGGGCGGGAAGGAGAGTAGACAGTGGGTGAAGAGGAGAGGAGAGAGGGGGCAAGGAGGAGAAGAGGGAGGGACGAGTAGGAGCAAAGGATTGAACCAGCCAGCCATCGACTGCTTGGCAAAGAAGAAGAAGAAGAAGATGAAGAAGCTTCGGGAAAGAGAAGAAGTGAGGATGAGAGAGGATGAGAAGGGATGGTCGGAAGAGGGGTTTGTGAAAGGGGACGTCATATCTCGTCCCAATTCACAACCCCCTGAAGAAAACGGCCGAACCCAACTGTCGGTTGAAGGGGAGATGGGGGAAATGGGGGTTAACACCTGAATGGGATACGTCGGGCATGCAGGTGACTAAGACGGAAGGCTTGGTGACTTTTGAGTCGACTCAAAAGAGGTGACTTTTGAGTCGACTCAAAAAACACCTGAATGGGATACGTCGGGCATGCAGGTGACTAAGACGGAAGGCTTGGCCGTGCACAAGCAGGGGACATATACGCGAACGGGATGAAAGGAATGGAACGAGCGGAAAAAATGAACCTCTGGATGCAGAGTGCCATTCCTTCCACTAGATGTGAGCGGAGATGCGAAGCAGGAATGAGGCTCCACATGCGAGGTGACTGCTGAGTCGACTCAAAAGTCGCGTCGTGCTCAAGCGGGCGACAGAGAAGCGAAAAGGGATGAAAGGAAAGGATGGAATGGAAGGAACGAGCCTCTACACGCAGGAATGGAAGGAATGACGCGCATGTGAGTGGTGATGCGAAGCAGGAACGAGGCTCCAGATGCGGAGCGAACCGGGCATGAATGCGCGGCGCGCATGAGAGGATAAGGGGAACGCACCTGCGCGTAGATGTACCGGTTGAACATGAACACGGAGAGCACGATCGGAGAGAGCACTCATGATTTGACTAAATGCTCGCGGTTCTTATCATGGGAACGCACCTGTTTCGAGACGTCTCAAAAGAGGATAAGGGGAACGCACCTGCGCGTGGATGTACCGGTCGAACATGACCACGGAGAGCACGATCGGCTCGAGAGGACTCTAGATGGGGAAAGTGGGCATGAGATAGGGGCGGATAAGGGAAGCAGACCTGCGCGTAGATGTATCGGTTGGACATGAAAACGGACAGCACGATCGGCTTCACGAACTTGGTCGCTCTCGACATCGCGCGACGTTTTCACGACGTGTCGTGCGGTCAGAGTTGCAACCTACGACTGAGAACGCGCGGGAGAAGGTCTAGTAGCAGTCGCGGCAAGAAAAGGCCTGCGACAAAGGTCAGTCGTGTGACGGATCGGAAGCTTCGACGATTTCGCACGGCACTGACGCATCACCCCCGTCGCTTTGTCAGGGACCCGTCGTCGCCTTATCGCATCCCGCCTCCTGCATCGCCGCGCGAAACACTGCCTCACGAAGGTCTAGGGTGCTATTGACTGGTAGTCGATATAAGGATAGCACAGCATTTGAAGAGTTCGCTTCTGGGGCAAGCGGATTGTATGGGTTGGAGAATAATAATGAGGTAACCCTTATTTTCTGTAGAGGCGAGTACTCGAAACCTTTTTCAGGTGGCGAAACGGATCACAATTTCTAGCAACACTTGTCGTCGACAGTTCGCTATGACTCGGCGAAAAGCAACCTTGTGCTGGGCGAAAAGCGTGGAGAGGGCAATCGTTCGCAAACTTCGCCGTAAGCTATCGCCTACACATTATCTCAGTTTCTTGGACCTAGCGACATTTCCTATGGACGCTTCACCTCCATTTCCTCCATTTTCCTCCATTTTCTTCTCCATTCTCGTATATTCCTTCTGTCATTCTAGCGTCTCTCTCCTGCCAGTGTAGGAACTCTCCAGTCGTTTTCGGCAGGGAGTGACATCGGCAGGGAGTGACATCAGCAGGGAGTGACATCAGCTGTGCTGAATACGCGAAAGCTCTGTCCCTGGCCTGGTTTCCTCTCCGACTGCTACCTTTGCGGAAGCAGTCTGGTGATTTACTCCGTGTGGTCTAGTGTGCCCTCCACCGCTGTAGCAGTATCTCGCCGTGAACTGAAGTTTGATTCGGCCACCTTGTTTTCCCGCGCCGCTTACCGTTACCGCAGCGAGGTCTAAATCAGGCACTTAGCTAACAGCTCTTAAATCTCCTCCGAAGCGACACTCACAGCCTCCCAATAAGAGTTAAGGACATTCAGATCCGAAATCATGGTTTGTTTCTGAGACGTCCCAAAGCTCTCAGCTTCTCAGGAAGATTTAGATTCAGATCTCTCAGAACCATATTCCGATACAGACCGAAAACAAATCTACATTAATGGTTTGAAGAGACTCTGGGTGGGAGTCAACGCGGTCAACGCGACAATGCGGTCAATGAGGTCAACGCGGTCAGCCCAGTGCGTTTGGAGTAGGGCGCAGGTCTACCAGGGTGGATGGTCGCCGGAACGGTTGTTGGGTGTGCAGGCATGTGCTTCAGCAGCGGGAAGAGGAGGAGAGGGAGGAGGAGGAGCAGCAGCAAGAGCAGCAGCTGCTCTTACTGCTGGTGTTCCAGAAAGGAGACTTGAAGAGCACAGACTTGATCACCTACTATCTACCAGCATCGTATCTGCTGTTCCGAATCCTGCACTACACCACCGATTCTGTTCACTGGAGCACAGATGGCATGATGGTGCTGCATTATGGCGACATCCACGTCACTGTCCGCGTCAGCAGCAGCCGACCGCTATCCATCATTCACATCATCTGTATCATAGTCAGCGTGCGATTTTACTCGACAACATCAATGGCGTAACACAGCAGCAGCGGTATCAACGTCACAACTATCCCTCGCTGGCAGCACCAGCAACCACTATCCATCATGCACGTCATCGGTATCGCAGTCAGCGTGCATTTCTCTTGGACCACATCAATGATAATTTTTCCTTGACACAGCAGCAGTGTCAACGACACGATCACTCCCTGGCAGCAGCAAACTTGACAGCAGCGGCTGCAGCTGCTGTAGCAGGAACAGCAGGGAGAGCAGCAGAGAGAGCAGCAGAGAGAGCAGCAGAGAGAGCAGCAGAGAGAGCAGCAGAGAGAGCAGCAGAGAGAGCAACAGAGAGAGCAGCAGAAAGCCCACATAGTGTTAGAGCTCCTGAGTCGACTCAACATCCTCCTCATTCGCCCCCTCATTTTCCTCCTCACCACCCCTTTCCACCCCTACCATCACCATCGCCATCACTATGGGAAGCAGAGCGAGAGCCGCCACCCACTCCCCAGATCGCCATCACAGCACCAACAGCAGCGGCCATGGGCCCGCCTGCGGCTGTGTTTCCGTCCACCCAGAACCCCCCTCGCCACCACCCCTCCCCCACCACCACCACCACCATCACCACAAGAACCATCCCCCACGGCCCAGATAGCCATGGCAGCAGCAGTGGTCACGTGCGCGCCTGCGGCTGTGTTTCCGTCTACCCAGAACCCTCCTCCTCACCACCCGTCTCCTCCCCCACAATCGCAACGAAAACCACCACCTCCACCACGGGAGCCAGAACCAGCACCACCACCTCCCCCACGCCCCAGGTAGCCATGGCAGGAGCAGGCATGGGCGCGCCTGTGGCTGTGTTCGCTGCCAATTTCGGCAGCCTGAAGCCGCGCGTGCTGCTCATTGACGGGACATGCTATGCCTCCCACGCTGGTGAGTCAGGTTCGGATGGGTTTGGATGGGTGAACGATTGTGTGAGCCGGTGCGGCCAGCACCACCAACTCCCCAAATCGCCACGGCGGCAGCAGCAGGCATGGGCGCGCCTGTAACTGTGTTCGCTGCTAGTTTCGGAAGCCTGAAACCGCGCGTGCTGCTGATTGATGGGACATGCTGTGCCTCCCATGCTGGTGAGTCAGAAAAAGCGGGTGAGTGAAAGGATAGTGACTAGCATGAGAGCGTGGAGCCTCGCGTGCTGCTGATAGATGGCACATACCATGCCTCTCACGCTGATGAGTCACGATGGCAGTTCAAGTTGAGAATGAAGGCACAATACCGGCGCTCACGCAGGAAGTTTGAATTGACAATTTCTCATACCGGCGCTCACGCAGGTGTACGAGGCGGGTCGTGAAGCACCTCTGTTGACCATTCGCCGGGGCGCAAACGGGGGTGCTTCACGACCCGCCTCGTACTCCTGCGTGAGCGTTGGTTGTGTGACTTCATTCTCAATTCGAACTGCCATCGTGATTCTGAAAGAAACGATTGAAAATGGGACGATAGCTTGAGAACAAAAGGTGATAATAGAGAACAAAAGGTGATAATAGAGAACAAAAGGTGATAATAGAGAACAAAAGGTGATAATAGAGAAATTCGACTTGCTGGTTGGTTGACAGGCTGAAGCGTCAACGTGCTGAAGTGTTAACGGGCTAGCTGGTAAATGGGCTAGCGTGTTAACATGCTGTCAGTACACCCCCTCCCCTTCACGAGAAAACTGACAAACTTCCTATGCCTTCCCCATCTCCTCCCTCCCCCTTCCCCTTTCTGCAGTGCTTCACTGTATTGGCAGGGCGGACATGGATCAGAAGCTCTAATTCTGCTGTGCGCAGTCAGAGGGCAGTCAGAGGGCAGGAGAATTCTTTCAACAAATAATACCCGCTCCTCTCCCCCCTTCCGTCACTCCTTCCCTGCTCTCACAGTGGTCCAGCGCATAGCCAGGGTCGACTGGGATCAGAAGCTCTCCTTCTGCTGCGCGCAGTCAGAGGGTTATCTTTCCGACAATGGAACCCCGCTCCTTGCCCCCTTACTTCTGTCTCTCCTCTCCCCCCCATGCTGCAGTGGTCCAGCGCATAGCCAGGGCGGACAGGGATCAGAAGCTCTCTTTCTGCTGCGCGCAGTCAGAGGCAGCACACCCCTACCTCGCTGCTTTCGCCCTCACCCCCTCAGACGTTCTCCAGTCTCCGGTCTACATCCAGGGGTTCAACGCCTCATTCTCTGGCACTTCAGGTGGGTTGCTTGCTCCCTCAGGTAGATACTCCCCCCTGCCCTTTCTCATTCTCCTTCTGTCCTGGTTGAAATTCGTTGGGTTCGAAACGCAGCAAACCTTCTAAGAGTAACGATCTATAGCAGTAGTCTACTAATCTGAAAGGCGAGGGAAGTTGTACGAAAAAGGTCTACTAATCAGAAGGTCAGACACATTAGGCCTGGATGTCGCGTGTGAACGTGTTTCGGCCAACAACGGCCTTCATCAGCACAGGTAGATACTCCCCCCTGCCCTTTCTCATTCTCCTTCTGTCCTCTCAGCTCTGCTGTGAGTGGCCTGTGACCTGCCTCTCCCCCACCCCCTCCTCGCCCCCCTCCTTGTTCTAGTGCGCGTAAAAAGCGACCATTCTTCTTTCCCCCCCAATTACCTCCCCTCCCTTCCCTTGTGCTGCCAGCTCTGCTGCGAGTGGCCTGTGACCTGCCTCTCCGCTACCCCTCCTCGCCTCCCTCCTCCTTTCGAAGTGCTTCAGAAACACAACCTCTTCTCCTTTCTGTCTGTGCCCCTCCTCCCTTTTCTCTCTATTCCCTGTCCCATCAGCGCTGCTGCGAGTGGCATGGGACCTGCCTCTCCCCTACCCCCTCCTCGCCCCCCTCCTCCTCGTCCCCCAACCACTCCTCAACACCCCCTTCCTCTTTGCCTGGCGCCGCCGCCACCGCTGGTTCGGGCAGGCGCCGAGGCTGATCCTCCCGCCCCCGGACCTCATCGGGAGGTTTGTGGATCGGGAGGAGCTGGAGGACGAGGGGAGGAGAGACGAGGACAAGAGGCACCATGAGATGGCGGAGGGGCGGCATGGCTTGGACAGACCTCCTGGGTCCTTGGATTGAGCGAGTCATAAACGAAAAAAGTCCTGTTGCTAGTGTTGATGTGGTTCCTTGGTGGTGGAAAAAGCGCGAGTTGCTGTCACAACCGCTGGTTGATGGTGGAACATTCCCATAGGGAAATTGGCGAGTTGCTGTCGCCACTGCTGGTTCGGGCTGGCCCATAGGGTGATCCTACCACCCCCCAGGACCATTGAGAGGTGTTTGTGGATCGGAAGGAGCTAGAGGACGAGGGGAGGAGGGACGAGCACGGGCGGCACCATGAGGTGGAGGGCCGGCATGTTTTGGACGGACCCCCGGGGGGTCCTTGGACTCGCTCATGCTTGGGAGAAAGCAAAGCATCCTTTAAGAGTTTTGTCAGCATGGTCTGGCCACAATCCAGACGGATACACAGGCACCATATGTGGTTATTTGATGGTGGAAAAACTGGAAGTTTTGGCAGCATGGCTTGGCCACGATGCGAATGGATACCCAGGCACCTAGGCCAGAGTCGCTGGATTCATAGATTAACTCGTTGTCGTGTTTGGTTTGGTTGTTCGGTGTGGGCCTGTCTGGGAAACATCCTCATTTCTGGCGCTACAACAGATGGTTGGGTTGTCAAGAACTATCCCTTTGTTGCAACGCCCATCCATCCTTTGTCCTGCATTGGGGAGGTAGCGTGAGTGCGTGAGTGCATAAGTGTGCAACATATGGTGCTGTGCTACTCTGCTGATGGCATGTTGGTGCATGCATGCCAGTGACTACACCACAGGTTGAATAGGGTAGCAGAACCCATGTTTTCTTGTAACCGTGGAGGCTCAGTCAGTGCGCCATCTGTTCGCAACACACCAGGGAGCTAGGCTGCATGCTAGGCTGCATTGCATTTAGACTGTAGTGGTACTGTACTGTAAAACTCGCACCTGGTGAAAAATACTTTTGAGAGGTTACAGCATACGTCTCCTATTGGTCATAACAAGCATATGCAAGCTTCTCACGGCCTCGCCAGGTTTGTTCTTCCGCTGACGACGGTAATCCGTACTGAGCCAGTATTCAAACGTTCCACAACGCATCACTATACTGAGAATCAGCAAACCTATGCACAATTTAAAATAGATTTCCTAACAAAAAGTCTGCAAAGAGCTCCGCAAACTGAGGGTTCTTCATTCTGACAACCGAGCCTGATCCTAGCTCTCATTCGTCCCGGTTTCGTTGTTACCGCGCGTAGTGCCGCGCCTAGCGCCACTCCTAGCGTCGCGTCCTGCCCGCCCTTTCCCCCTCGTCGCGTCCCTTTCCCCCCGTCGCGTCGCGCCCTTTCCCCCCAGTCGAGTCGCGCCCTTTTCCCCCCGTCGCGTCGCGCTCTTTCCCCCCGTCGCGTCGCGCCCTTTCCCCCCGTCGCGTCGCGCCCTTTCCCCCCGTCCCGTCGCCCTTCCCCGTCCCGTCGCCTCTGCTCCGTCACGTCGCCCTGCCCCGTCCCGTCGCCCTGCCCCGTCCCGTCGCCCTTCCCCGTCCCGTCGCCCTGCCCCGTCGCGTCGCCCTGCCCCGTCCCGTCGCCCTGCCCCGTCCCGTCGCCCTTCCCCGTCCCGTCGCCCTGCCCCGTCGCGTCGCCCTGCCCCGTCCCGTCGCCCTGCCCCGTCCCGTCGCCCTTCCCCGTCCCGTCGCCCTGCCCCGTCGCGTCGCCCTGCCCCGTCGCGTCGCCCTTCCCCGTCCCGTCGCCTCTGCTCCGTCGCGTCGCCCTGCCCCGTCGCGTCGCCCTGCCCCGTCGCATCGCGCCCGCCCTTTCCCCCGTCCCGTCGACCCTACGCCCTGGCCCGTCGCCCTAGCCCGTTCTTCCGCTGCGACTAAGTCCCCCCACCTGAACCCTAATTTGCCTCTTACCTCCTGCTGTTACTCGCCTGCTCGTTCGCGTTCGTTCTCGCTATGGCGACTCCGCGAGTTCTTCGTTTCGACGCTGACGGTAGACCTCTTGACTTCTCCGTCTGGCTTCTTCGTGCTCGCCGTCTGTTAGAGAGTCAAGTCCAGGGGGGCGAGACCCTCTGGTCGCACGCTACTGGTGACCTCCCCGAGCCCCCCGAGCCTGCCGCTTTAGGTCCTGCCCCTGACGATGCTGCTACGGCTCGCTTTGCCCGTCAGCGCGCTGACAGGACGGCTTGGACGTCGCGTGACGCTGCGGCCTGCATCGCACTCAGCAGCCTCCTCCCTGAGTCAGAGGAGGTCCACTTCACTCAGGTTCGCACCGCTGCTGCGTACCTCACTGCGATTAAGGCCCGCTACTCTACTCCCGCTACTGTCTCTCTTGGCCGTCTTTTCCTCCCGTTCCTGTTTCCTGATCTCGCCTCGTTTGAGCGCTCTGCTGACTTGATCGCTCACCTCCGCTCGCTCGACGCTAGTTACCGCGCTGCTTGCACTGAGGCACAGCTTGCACTGCTTCCTCCCCCTATGGCGATTACTATCTATTTCATCGCCACTAGCCTCCTTGACCGCCTTGCCTCCGTTCGCGACGCGCTTCTGCTGAAGCACCCTAGTGAGCTCACCGTCGATGTCCTTGAGTCTGCACTCAAGGACGTCGAGAGCAACCTTCGCTCGGTAGCCGCTGCCTCTGGTGCTGTGCCCCCCCCACTCTTCCACGGGTGCACAGTCCCGCAGTTACCCACCTTTACTGCCTCACTTGCCACTGCCGCTACTGACGCGACTGCAGCTGCTGTTACGACTGCGTCGCGGTCCCGCGGTAGGAGTGGCAAGAAAGGCGGTTCTGGTGGTGGTAGTGGAGGTGGAGGCGGAGGTAGTGGAGGTGGCGTTGCGCCTGGCGGCGGTGGAGGTTCAGGGCCTGGAGAGGCGCCTCGTGCAGTGACTGGTGACTCCACTGCGCCTGCTAGTGGTGGCGACGCCCGAGTTCGTCAGTCGCCTCCTGTACTTCCTGCCCCGGTTGGTGGAGCAGCGGCGTGGTACCAGGCTCAGCGTCAGCAGCAGCTTCTGCAGCACCAGCAGCCCCTCTCCTCCCAGCAGCCTCAGCAGCAGCAGCGGCAGCAGCTGGCTCCAGGGTCGGGGCTGCGTCAGACCCAGCGCGGTGCTGCTTACACTCCCTGCACCTACCAGGTTCTGACAGGCACTCGTCGTGGCCACCCTTGTGGCCGGTTTCACCCCCCTGGTCAGTGCTTTGCTCAGCTCACTGACACGGTTCGTTTGGTCTACGGGGTTGGTGCTCCTGCCCCTGACTGGCTGCCTCTTGTTCAGCGCTACGGCTCCGCTCTGTGGGGCATGTCTGCTGAGCAGTTAGTTGATCTGATTGGTACTCCCCATGCTATGTATGCTGTTGTTGACTCTAGTGTTTCTGACTCTGTTTACTCTGGTGTTGTTAGCTTAGGTGCTAGCCTTGCTCAGTTGCCTGTTGCTAGTGTAGGTTCTTGTGTAGACTCTAGTCCAGCGGCTACCTCAGAGGACGGTTCGCTGTCGTTCACGCTGGACTCTGGAGCCTCTCACTGCTTCTTTCGTGACAGCACGACACTTACGCCTCTTCCTGCGCCTGTTTCTGTGGCGCTGGCTGATCCCACTTCGGGACCAGTCACTGCGCGTCACACTACCACCTTGCCGTGTCCGGCTGCTCCTTCTGGGTCTCTCACTGGGTTTCACGTCCCCTCGTTCTCCCGGAACTTGGTGGGCGTGCGACCCCTCGTGAGTCAGCACGTGGGTGTGTGGTTTGAGCCTTCTGGAGAGACTGCGGTGTGTGTTGACGGGGACTCTTACCAGCCCCTCGCCACTTTTGCTGCTGAGCCGGGCTCCGGTCTCTACACTCTTCACACTGGCCCGCGCGCTCAGCAGCGACTGCAGCAGCAGCAGCAGCCGCAGCAGCAGCAGCAGCAGCAGCCGCAGCAGCAGCAGCGGCAGCAGCCGCAGCCGCAGCCACAGCGGCCGCCGTCGCAGCAGCCACTCCTCCCAGTTCCTGTCCCTCCCCCTAGTCTCCTCCCTGCGTCTCACCAGGTGGTTCCGTCCCCTCAGGTTGTCGCGTCCAGTCCAGTCGCTGCGTCTTGCTCCTGTCGGTCGCTTGCCCACCCCACCGTTCTGTGGCACCACCGGATGGGACACCCTTCTCTTCCACGTCTGCGTGCTATGTCTAGTCAGCGTCTGGTCTTAGGTCTCCCGCGTGTCTTGCCGTCGCTGCCGCCGTCTCTTGCACCACCGTGCGGTCCTTGCGTCGAGGGTAGGCTGCGTGCCACCCCTCACTCCTCCTCCCTTCGTCCGGCCACCGAGCCTTTTGAGACGCTGCACTTGGACGTCTGGGGCCCCTCTCCTCGCCCTGGCCCTGAGCGTGAGCGTTTCTTTTTGGTGGTCGTTGACGACTACTCCCGCTACACCACAGTGTTCCCCCTGGCGAGGAAGTCTGAGGTGACTTCTACGCTGATCAGGTGGTTGCTTACCACCCAGGACACTCGTGGTCGTCGTGTCAGCTGTCTCCACTCCGACCGCGGGGGCGAGTTTCGCTCCGGCATTCTCGCTGGATTCTGTCGCGAACAGGGCATTCGTCAGTCCTGGACGCTTCCGGAGTCCCCACAGCAGAATGGGGTTGCTGAGCGTCGCATAGGCCTGGTCATGGAGATTGCCCGCACCTCCTTGACTCACGCCCGTGCCCCCCATTTCCTGTGGCCATACGCGGTCAGGTACGCCGCGCACCAGCTGAACCTCTGGCCACGCGTCTCTCGGCCGGAGGCTTCACCGACCAGTCTTTGGACAGGGTCCCCTGGTGTCGCGTCGAGGTTTCGTGTCTGGGGGTGCTTGGCTCTTGTCCGCGACACCTCCGCGGACAAGCTCTCGCCTCGCGCCGTTCCTTGTGTCTTCCTTGGTTTCCCTGAGGACTCCTCTGACTTCACCTTTTACCACCCTCCCTCTCACCGGTTCTTTGACTCCCGTGACGTCCGTTTCGAGGAGTCCACCCCCTACTACGTCAGGTACCCCAGTCGAGGTCTCCCGGTTCCTCCTCCCCCCCTCTTCCTGACAGCCGCTCCCCCGCCTGCTCCCCCGGTACAGCCTCCCCCCCCTGGTCCAGCCCCGTCTGGTGTGTCTCAGGCTAGCCCTCCCCCTTCGGTAGCCCCCCCTGTACAGCCTCCCTCCCCACAGTCTTCCTCGCCGCCTCCTGCAGGTGCTCCCTCTCGAGAGGTTGGTCCGGCGACTGTCCCTGTACAGGTCTCTGGTTCTGGGGGTGCTGGAGTTGGAGCTGAGCCGCGGGTTGCAGAGGACTCTTGTCTTCCGGGGGCTGGTACTGGTCGTGCGGAGTCTGGGGGTGCTGCGTCTGGGGGTGAGGGTGTCCCTTCGGTTTCTGGAGGGCCTGGGTCTGGAGCTGGTGTTGGTGCTGCCTCTGGGGGTGGTGTGCCTGGTGCTTCGGAGGTCGACTCTGGGGCTGCCGCTGCCCCGGACACTACTCCTTCCCCCCACCCCTACCCGACCAGGTTCCAGGCTCGTGTTCGTCGTGCTCGTGAGGAGCAGCTGGAGTTGGAGAGAGAGGAGAGAGAGTTGCAGCGGCTCGAGGAGCAGGAGCGACAGCAGCAGGAGCAGCAGCAGGAGCAGCAGCAGGGGCAGCAGCCGCTGGAGCAGCAGCAGCCGCAGCAGCCGCAGCAGCAGCAGCTGCCGTCTCCTCCTCCTGTCTCGGGTCTTCGGACCCTTGGTCTCCCCTCTCCCTCTCCTTCCTCCTCCCCCTCTCCTCCCGTCTCTGGTCCTCCGCTTCCTCCTCCTGACCCCTCTCCCGCTGTTTTCCCTCGTTCTCAGTCTTCGTTGTCCCCTCCTCCTTCTCAGACTTGGGCCTCTCGTCGCTCCCCTCGTGCTCGTCCCTCGTCTCCTGTTCCCTTCACTGACCTTCGTACTGCCTTACTTCGTTCTAGTCCACCTCGTCCGTCTCCGTCTGTGCTTCCGTCTCCTCCTGAGTCGGCTCTCACTGCGTCGCTCCCTACTCCTGTCACTGACTACTACCGCACGTACCGTCCTCTTCTCTCTCGTGTTCTCGCCTCACTTGTTACTCACCCTCGTGCCTCTGTGTCCTCTGTGTCCGCTCTTACTGCCGCAGTCACTGAGTTTGCCTCTACCCGCCGCCTTGACTTCGCCACCGCTCTTGTGGCTGCTCCTCCTTCCAGTCCTCTGGCCGTCGGGGGTGTGTCTGCCCTTGGCTGTGACGCCCTAGAGGACAGGCAGTTTGAGCTAGAGTTCCTGGCGGCCGCTTCCCCTCATCTCTGTGCCATGCTCCTCGCCCCTGAGGGTGACCCCGACGCCCTTGACATTCCGACTCCTCGCACTTACGCTGAGGCAGTGTCAGGGCCTTGGGCCTCTCAGTGGAGAGCTGCCATGGACGCAGAGATGGCCTCCTACAGATCCACAGGCACCTACGTCGATGAGGTTCCCCCTCCGGGGGCGAACGTAGTCGACGGCATGTGGATCTACAGGGTGAAGCGGCCACCGGGATCTCCTCCGGTCTTCAAGGCGCGCTACGTGGCTAGAGGTTTCAGTCAGCGCGAGGGAGTTGACTTCTTTCAGACCTTCGCGCCCACCCCGAAGATGACCACTCTTCGGGTGTTACTACACGTAGCAGCACAGAGAGACTACGAGTTACACTCTCTCGACTTCTCTACTGCTTTCCTTCAGGGCAGTCTTCACGAGGAGGTCTGGCTGCGTCGTCCCTCTGCCTTCACTGGCACTTTCCCTCCTGGGACCCAGTGGAGGCTGAGGCGACCTGTCTACGGTCTTTGCCAGGCACCTCGTGAGTGGCACGACACTCTTCGCTCTACCCTCTCTGACCTTGGGTTCCAGCCGTCTTCTGCTGACCCGTCGCTGTTCGTTCGTCGTGGCACCACACCTTTCTTTGTTCTGGTCTACGTTGACGACCTTGTTTTCGCCACCCCTGACAGGGTTGCTTTGGCACACGTGAAGTCCGAACTGCAGAAGAGACACACCTGCACTGATCTTGGTGAGCTGCGCCACTACCTTGGCCTGCAGATCACCAGGGACAGAGCTGCTCGCACCATTACACTTTCACAGTCGCACATGGTGCAGCAGGTCCTTCAGCGGTTCGGGCTTCAGCACTCCACAGTACAGCGCACACCTCTTGCTGTTGACCACAGACTCACTGGACCCTTTCCTGACGAGCCGTTCGAGCCTAGTGGTCCCTACGCAGAGCTTGTGGGTTGCCTCATGTACCTGATGACTTGTACTCGCCCGGACCTCGCCTTCCCTCTCAGCGTTCTTGCGCGCTTTGTTGCGCCAGGGAGACACCGTCCTGTTCACTGGACAGCAGCTGTGAGGGTGGCGAAGTACCTAGCGACGACGTCAGGCGTGGGGCTAGTTCTTGGAGGGCAGCAGTCTGTCGTACTTACTGGTCACTGTGACTCCTCTTACACTGACGACGCTGAGACTCACAGGTCTACTCAGGGGTACTGTTTCAGCCTGGGTTCTGGAGCTATTTCCTGGCGGTCCACGCGCTCCTCTTCGGTCTCGACCTCTACAGCTGAGGCTGAGATCTACGCTGGTGCCATGGCGGCACAGGAGCTGCGTTGGTTGACCTTCTTGCTCACTGACCTTGGTGAGCGGCCGAGCTCTGCACCGACCTTGTTCACTGACAACAAGGCGTCTATTCTCCTTTGTCGAGAGCCACGACTGGAGAGCAGAGTGAAGCACATTCACGTCAGGTACTTTCTTCTGCGAGAGTTGCAGAGGCGTGGACAGGCTCGCTTTGAGTTTGTGGAGTCTGAGGCCAACACTGCAGACATCTTTACCAAGGCGCTTCCGCCTTGTGACCACCAGAGGTGCTGTGTGCAGTTAGGCCTTGTTGACACTGGTTCTCGTGTTGCTTAGACTTGAGTGTACTGTTTACTTTGCTTTCTATATACCTCTGTTACTTCTTGGACTGGCCTTGTGGCCACTGTTGTTTGTGCTCAGACTGTGTGGTGACGTTGTGATCCACCCTGAGCTTCGTTTCTTGGACTGGTCTTGTGACCGTACTCGTTTGGTTCTGCTAGACACCCCTCACTTAGGCTATGGGGGTGTGTCAAATGTTGTAGCCTATAGTGAGGTTTGTCTTAGGGGGTACAAAACTTAGGGTTAGCTATATGTACCCCAACCAACATCAATGCACCATCCATTCTTCATTCTGACAGGGGGCTCCACCACAGCCTTTAGTATCAAGAAAATCGAGCATTGGAAGATCTTGTATTTCATCAGGCAGAACCTCCAGCTGCTTGCAGTCACGGAGATTCAGGCTCTTGAGTCTCCTAAGTTGGGACAAGCCAGCTGGGAGAGAGCGGACAGAAGAGCTGCTGATCTCCAGATCAACGAGGCAGGATAACTCGGTGAGAGATGCAGGGAGACGGGTGAGGGATAAGCAGTCTGGTAAGTCCAGGTGGCGCAGCCTTGATAAGGCACCAAGCTTTTTTGGAAGAGAAGATAACTTTCGTGCGTGGATCTGCAGGGATGTCAGGTGCTGAAGGGTTGTGAAAGCCGTAGGCAGCTGTGTGAATTCATCACTCAAGGTATAAACGCACAGCTGTCGTAGCTCCTGGAAAGTTGATCCATCAAATTCCAGCATATTTTCCAAGCTGCGAACTCCCATCATCAATGTCAGGGTGCGGAGGCGAGAAAGACTGGTCAACATGAAAAGGAACTCTTCCGCCTCCCCCCCATCTGCTCCCAACGCCAACTCCAAACGCTCCAGACCTGAGAGATTGGCAGTAATCGCCAGGAGGCCCGCTACATCAACAAAATCCACGCGCAAATCTCTGAGCTTCGAAAGCATGGACATGTTTGGCAGAGGTACCACCTGCTCACTGATAAGGTAATATAGAGTCTCGAGGCTGAAGGGTAGAGTCTGAAGGGTTCCATTCAGGTGCTCACAATCCCTTAGCTCCAACTTCTCCAGCCTGGTAAGGCGGTCCAACCTCCAGGGGATTGAAAAGAGACTGGAACAGTTTTTAATCTTCAGCACTCGAAGGCTGACTAGAGATATCATGGAGTCCGGAAGCTCCTGAATGTCCGGGCAATTCTGAATGTAAATCTCCTGCAGGTTTGTCATCTCCCCCAAGCCATCTGGAAGCTCGCCAATACTGCACCCATCCAGTTCCAGCCTGGTCAATGAAACCAGCTGTGAGAAAGAGAGTGGCAGCTGCGCTTCAATGTTTTCCTTGAGATGAAAGCTTTGGAGATTGGTTAGTTCCCCCAAATCTTCTGGAAGGGCCAGGGTACGCGAGCTGTCAAGGTGCAGAGATTGGAGTCCTGTGAGGCAACCGAACTCCGGTAACTCATCGATCTCCTCACATCCGAGCAGAAAAAACGTCTCCAGAGATGTCAGTCTGGTGAAGGAAGCAGGCAGACCCAGAAGAGGCAGAGTGTCCAGCACCAGGGTCTTCAGAGCAGGAAGATCTCCGAAATCCCTGGGCAGAGTGACGATGCTGCAATTGGAAATTGTCAGCTTTTCCAGGCAGGAAAGAGAGGTGAATTGGTCAGTCAAATTGGTGAGGAATCTACAGTAACGGATGCTCAGTTCTTCAAGGAAAGGCATCACCTCTCCCAGACAATCTAGAAGGCTCTCTTGCTCGTTGCAATCTATGAGCTGCAGACGTTTCAGGGATCTGTAAGGAAATGCTCGTGGAAAAAAGACGCTGAACTGTGCATAGCAGATGCCGAGTTTCAACGAGCTGAGAAAAGGTAGTTGTGCGAGAGAAAAGGCAGGAGGAGTTTCAGAAATCAGGCGAATCTCATTCGGCAAGGAGAGGCTGGTGAGGTTGGTGAGATGGAGGAGGTTGGAAAGCTGCTCGTAGTGAAGGCAGGTGGTTTCTATGGATAGTTCCGTCAGAGAAACCAGGGAGTTGCATTTTGAGGAACTGAGGATGAAAGGATTGGACAAGACGAGGGTGCGCAGATTCTGAAGCTGGAAGAAAGAAGCTGGTGGTCTCACACTTTTCCGAAGACAAGACAGCGACAACTGCTCCAGTTCCGGACAACCGCGGAAGAAATTATCCAAGCCAGGTTTGGTTATCGGGCAGTGCTTCCTTCCACCTTCGTCTGCTGCTAAAATCAACTTCCCGACATGAAACGCTCTCAGCCTAGGGCATGCAGCGGCGAGGTCAGTAAGAAAGGCGTTGTCCAAAATCTCCACACTGCTATCAGACAGGTGCAGATGGGTCAGATGCGGTAAACACGCAACAGCGTTGAGCACATCCTGGCGAGAGACAATCCGGCCTTCCTTCACGAGGAGAGACGACACGTGGCGCTGAGTGATTCGCCGCCAGCGACGGCAGATGGACGCGAGCAGCAGAGTGTACGCGGCGTCTGCGGAGGCGGGAGGAGGGGTCGGCATGGGAGTGTCGCTTTGCCCGTGGAGAGGCTCTTCAGGCGTGGCGTTTCGGTAGATGTACTTAGACCGAGGCGACACGACGTTCCACATGTCATCGCGCTCGGATCTGCAAGGGGATGGCTGTTCCAGAGGCCAGAAAATCCAGACGAGAACATCGTCAGGGAGATCGTTGATCCAAGTCGTTCCAGAGTCCGCATGAGCCATGTCCGTACTAGCCATATCCGTATGAGCCGTGTGACACTTCGTGTGTTCCCTTAAGAAACGAACTGCAAGCGACTGAGGTGAAGGAAAAAAACTATCGATGAACCGCGGTTATCACGAGTATTATGCGGATAGAAAGGCTCGATCAGCAAGCCCAGTTACTTCTGTCCATCCTGCCTACCGGAGCAATAGCTCCTACTCAGTGTCAGCTCCAGATAGAGACATCCGTTGCTGCGACAGGCAGTCTCGGCTAGAGAGAGGGTCTCCTTTCGCTGCGACCCTCGCTGCGTCTTTCGCCGTGGAATGGAACCCATCACATGGAGCAGCACACACACGTGGCATGCTGCGACTTGCTGCAGCATGCATGCTCACTCACTGAGCACTGAGCGTGCGCTGCACCAGCTAGCATCATGCTCACTCAACTATCATGCTCTCCAGCTAGCGCAGCTGGAGTCATGCTCTCTCATTGGCCATGCACTTCAGTTGGCATCATGCTCACTCCCTCAGGGCGATCCGTTTCCAAGGCTCCTCAGGGCCAGCTCTCAATCAGCGAACACTGCGCTTCGGGCAACGGCTACCTCGGGTTTCGCGGGAACAACTCGCAGCTCCCGTGAATCATGATCCATCACACGTGGCTTGTTCACAGCGCAACTCGCGGTGTGAGCGTTTGAGCTTTGAGTGGACTACATGGCATGATCGTATGTATGTACGGTCAAATAATTATCAGTTTTCGACCTAAGTAAATAACCTAGAATCTGGCTGATAGGGTCGGGTCAAATAGCTCCTGTCGGATCCCAAGACCAACTTTTTGGGGGCTGCAGAGTTTGCTTCCAAGGTAAAGACATATTTATCGGTTCAAGGTGTTTTCAGCGCAGTTGAGTACGGTAGATCACGGGCATTGGTTTGTACTGTTGACTACCATACAGTGGTCGGTTTACGTCTAGGCTTTCATTTCGGCTCTCGAGATTGTTCCTCATGAATCACGTCACATTCCCGTCAACAACTTCTGACGACCATAACTTTTTCTTAACGCGAACGCACTTCCCTGCCCTGATTCCGCCGAGCGTACTTCCCCCGACCAGGCCTTCCGCCAGCCTCGGCAAACTTCAGCCACTAGCCGCGCCAGTAGACCCTTCGTGCCCCCCTCTATATGTCCTCCCGTTTGTTGTGGGAACATTCCGACAATCGGGGGCACATTCCGTCGCAAAATTCGCAGACTAACGTAGGTATTAGGAGAGTAACAATGCGATGGCTCACAGATTCATACCAGCATCTTGCAAGCCTCCTTAGTAACATTCTGCAGATTACAGATTGCCGAATACAGTTACCCGTTTCTAATCATCCTGCGCCGATAGAACCCTTCCGCTCAACCAGTGCTGAGGATAGATAGCGATAAGAGACTTGCAGGGGTGCACCACCACCAGCGGCACCACCCTCCACGCCCCAAATTGCCATGGAAGCAGCAAGCGTGGGCGCGCCGGTGACTGTGTGCCAGTCCCCCCTGTGCGCCTGTGACCGTGCTCGCTGCCAATTTCGGGAAATTACGTGTACGGTTGCTTGATGGCACGTGGTATGCCTCCCATGCCGGTGAGTTGGACTAGCCGGGCGGGTGAGTGGTGCTCAGGGTAAGGTGAGCGTGTCGAGGAATCGCATGGGAATCTGAAGCCGTACGTGACACTCATAGCCGGCACGTGCCATACCTTGCCTCCCGTGCCTCCCATGCCTCCCGTGCCTCCCGTGCCTCCCATGCCTCCCATGCCTCCCGTGCCTCCCTTGCCTCCCGTGCCTCCCATGCCTCTCAGGCTGATAATCCAGTCTACCTGGGTAAGTGACTCGTGTTGAGGTTGAGAACAGGCAGGTGTGTTGGGGGAAGAGACTTGCATGGGCATCTGAAGCATGCGTGCTGATTATAGGTAGGGACGTGCCACGCCTCCCATGCTGGTGAGTCGTGCTCCTTAGGTTAGGTGAGGGAGTCGACCTGATGAGACGTGCTGATGAGACGTGCTGATGAAGCGTGCTGATGAAGTGTGCTGATGAAGCGTGCTGCTGATGAGTCCTGCTGAGGACAGTCGGGTGTTGGGGGAAGAGACTTGCGTGGCAGCCTGAAGCGGTGCGTGTTGCTGATTGAGGGGACGTGTTATGCCTCTCACGCTGGTGAGTCAGACTAAACGGTTGCCTTTCACGTGGATGAGTCATGCTCAGGACAAGCAGTTGCGTTAGGAAGGAAAGTCACGAGTGCTGCCTGCTTAGTATTATTCACTCCGCTCCTTTGTTCAACCTCCACTCTCCGGCATACCCTTCTCTCCTCTTGCACCTTCTGCCGCATCTTCCCTAACAAGCAAACCATCCTAACGAAGCAGCGCCACTCCCCTCTCCTCCCCTTTCCCCCTCCTTTCCCCGTTTCACCTGCTCCCACAGTGGTTGACAGCATAGCAAGGGCAGACAGGGAAAATTCGTGTTTTGAGTCGACTCAAAACGCGACGCATAGCAAGGGCACACAGCGATAAGAAGCTCTCCCTCTGCTGCGCGCAGTCAGAGACAGCGCACACTCTTTGACAAATGAACTCACCCCTGTCCACCCACTCCAACCCCTCCCACCTCCCTCCCCCTGGCAGTGGTTCACCGTATTGCCAGGGCCGACAGGGATCAGAAGCTCTCCTGCTGCTGGGCGCAGTCAGAGGCAGCACATCCCTTCACGAGCAAATTCACAATCTTCCCCTGCCCTCCCCATCTCCTCCCTTCCCGTCTCCGCCCTCCCATCTCCTCCCTCCCCCTCCCCCCTTCCATAGTGGTCCAACGTATTGCCAGGGCGGACAGGGATCATAAGCTCTCCTTCTGCTGCGCGCAGTCAGAGGCCCTACCTCGCTGCTTTCGCCCTCACCCCCTCTGACATCCTCCTTTCTCCGGTCTACATCCAGGGATTCAACTCCTCTTTCTCGGGCACCTCAGGTTGGCCACTCTTTCCCGTTGGTACAAATGCACATTTTCCACCTTGTTTCCCAAAACGCGCATTTTCCACTCACCTCATTCTCTGACAGTATGGTTGTTTGGTTATCCTCATCCCGCGTTCTCCTCTTTCTCCTGCATTCATTTTCTTCCTCTTCTGGCGCTTCAGATACGTTCTCTTCTTCCTTCCTCCTCTGCCCGTTTCCCTGTTTCATCAGCTCTGCTGCGAGTGGCCTGGGACCAATTCTCCCTCAATCCCTCCTCACCTTCCGTCTCTTCTTCAATTGCCTCTGATACAAACCCTTTCTCTCCAACCCTCCCCACCCCCTTCCACTCCCCTCATTGTTCCCGTTTGCTATCAGCGCTGCTGCGAGTGGCCTGTGACCTGCCTCTCCCCAACCCCCTCCTCGCCCCCCTTCTAACTTTGAGGCGTCTTGTATTGACTTTCCGCCGCTGTTCCTCGCCTTTCTCCTTCCTTTTCTCCTTCTCGTGTCCCATCAGCGCTGCTGCGAGTGGCATGGGACCTGCCTCTCCCCTACCCCCTCCTCGCCCCCCTCCTCCTCATCCCCCAACCACTCCTCAACACCCCCTTCCTCTTCGCCTGGCGCCGCCGCCACCGCTGGTTCGGGCAGGCGCCGAGGCTAATCCTCCCGCCGCCGGACCTGATCGGGAGGTTTGTGGATCGGGAGGAGTTGGAGGATGAGGGGAGGAGGGACGAGGACAAGAGACACCATGAGATGGCGGAAGGGCGGCATGGCTTGGACAGACCTCCATGATTACTGGACTGATGGGAATTGGTGTCAAACTATATATGCATGTTAGTTTTATCTAGGCTGTAGTGGGGTAGCACTAGGGGGTACAGAAATTCTCTCGACATTCTCTCTTGTACCCCCCCCTTGACCTAATCCATCCACTTCTTCCTAGCCTAAGATTCTAAGATGGTATCTAGAGCAATAGGTCTTAGGACCTAAGATTTGGGCCCACCGGTTACAGTGTTACCCCACCTACTTCTTATTAGCCTTGCCTGCTACCCGCGCGCGCCTCGGCTGAGCGCGCGCATAGTCTTTTTTTCTTAGCGCGCGCTACTGCTGCCACCCGCGTCCCGCCCTGCTAGACGCCCGCGCAGCCCGCCCTGAGCCCGCGCAGCCCGCCCTGAGCCCGCGCAGCCCGCCCTGAGCCTGCGCAGCCCGCACGCGGCCTGCAGCTGCCCCGCGCAACGCCCGCGCAGCCCGCGTCGAGCCCGCGCAGCCCGCGCCGAGCCCGCGCAGCCCACGAGCAGCCTGCAGAGCCCGCGCGTGGCTCGCGCACTGCCCGAGCAGCCCGCGCCGCGCTCTTCTATCCCGCGCGCAGCTCGCAGCCGCGCGTGCCCTGCCCTGCCTGTGGCGCCTGCCTGCCTTGAGCGCCTGCCTGCCTAAAGAGCTGCTCCATAAGCATCCTGTCTGAGTCTGCAGCCTTTACCTGCTGCCTGAGCCTGCTATCAGTTGCCGGCGCCACCATATTGCCTCACCTGCGCCTGCCTGCTGCCTTGCCCTCAAGTCTTTTGCCTGCTGCTTGAGCCTGCTGCCTGAGCTTGCCTGCTGCCTGCACCTGAGCCTGAGCCTGAGCCAGTGCCTGCTGCATTTACCCGCCCTGTGACCATGGTGTCAGAATAACAGACTGGAATGACTGTACTAACAGAAGGCTGGATACAAATAGGAAACCCTAATCCAGTGTACCCCCTAAGGCGTAACCCACTACAGCCTACAACCATATAAACATATAATGTTTGACACACCCCCATAGGCGAAGTGGGGAGACCTGGGGGTCACACGACCAGTCAGGGCAAAGCAAGCTCAGGGTGGATCTCGAGGATTCCACACAAATTCCGAGCACAAGCTAGTGGTCACAAGACCAGTTCACATGCAGGTTTATAACAGAGCAAGAGATACAGTGATCACAACCTAGCAAGAGTAAACATGCAGGTATATATATATAGTGATCACAGTACAAGCAAAGTCAAGAGGTAAGCAAGTGAGGTCCAGTAGGCACAAGGCCTAGTAGAGTGCAGAAGCGCTGATGGTCACGAGGCTGAAGCGCCTTGGTGAACACATCAGCAGTGTTGGCCTCAGTGGCCACGTAGCGAATACAAAGCTGACCACGCTGCTGCAACTCTCGAGCAAGGAAGTACCGCAGGGCGATGTGCTTCGTTCTGTGCTCCAGTCTGTGCTCCTCACACAAGGCAATGGCAGCCTTGTTGTCGACGTACAGCACTGGAGGAGAACGAGGCCGCTCTCCGAGGTCGGTCAGCAGGTAGGTCAGCCAGCGTAGCTCCTGAGCAGCCATGGCTGTGGCGTAGATCTCAGCCTCACAACTGGAGCCGAGAACAGAAGAAGAGCGCGTAGAGCGCCAAGAAACTGAGCCAGAGCCAAGGCTGAAGGTGTAACCCTGAGACGACCGCTGAGTGGCCTGGTCGTCTGCCCAAGAAGCGTCTGAGTGCCCTGTGAGAACAACTCGGTCTCGCCCTCCAAGCACAAGCCCCATGCCCGACGTACAGCACAAGTAGCGCAACACCCTCTTAGCGGCATCCATGTGCTCCTTCCTGTGACGGCCAGGAGCGACATAGCGTGCAAGGATGCTAAGAGGGTATGCAAGGTCAGGTCGAGTGCAGGTCATCAGGTACATGAGGCAGCCCACAAGCTCTGGATACGGGCCACTCGGCTCTACGGACTCATCCGAAGGCAGAGCTGAGAGCGAGTGACCGGTAGGCAGAGGAGTGGACTGAGGCGAGGAGTACGTGAAGCGGAAGCACTGGAGAACCTGCTGCACCATGTGTGACTGAGTCAGGGTGATGGTGCGCCGTGCTCTGTCCCGGGTGATCCGCAAGCCAAGATAGCTTGTCAGCTCACCCAGGTCTGTGCACGTGTGTCTCCTCTGCAGCTCCGACTTCACGTGAGCGAGTCCTGCAGTGTCAGCAGTGGCAAAGACCAAGTCGTCGACGTACACGAGGATGTAGAATGGCGGCAGCGAAGTGTCGGTGCGCAGGAACAGCGACGGGTCAGCTGTAGAAGGCGCGAACCCAAGAGCCGCAAGTGTAGTCCTCAGTGTGTCGTGCCACTCACGCGGAGCCTGGCGGAGACCGTAGACCGGCCGCTGAAGCCTCCACTGGGTACCAGGAGGAAACGACCCAGTGAAGCCAGGTGGGCGGCGCAGCCATATCTCCTCGTGCAGGCTGCCCTGCAAGAAAGCAGTGCTGAAGTCAAGTGAGTGAAGCTCGTAGTCGCGGTGAGCGGCTATGTGCAGCAGCACCCGAAGAGTGGTCATCTTCGGGGTGGGGGAGAAGGTCTGGAAGAAGTCTACTCCCTCTCGCTGACTGAAGCCTCGAGCCACGTAACGCGCCTTGAAGACAGGCAGAGAACCCGGCGGCCGCTTCACCCTGAAAATCCACATGCCACTGACGATGTTCGCCCCAGGAGGGGGAACCTCGTCGACGTAGGTGCGTGTGGACTTCCAGGAAGCCATCTCGGCGTCCATGGCTGTCTGCCACTGAGAGGAGTAGGGACCCGCCATCGCCTCAGCGTAAGTGCGCGGGGTCGGGATGTCTGGTGCATCCGGGTCTCCCTCAGGGGCAACTAGCAAGGACACGAGACGGGGCAAAGCAGCAGCAAGACACTGGAACTCCTCCTGTCTGTCCTCAAGGACGTCCGTGCCAAGAGCACACTCACCCCCGACGGACGGAGGACAGACAGACTCATGTCAGAATAACTGAGCAGGAATGGGATGAACTAGCACAGAGTTTGGTACAAGTAGGAAACCCTAACTTTGAGTACCCCCTAAGGTGTAACCCACTACAGCCTACATAATATAAACATGCAATGTTTGACACACCCCCATAGGCGCAGTGGGAGACAACCACAGGGTCACAAGACCAGTCAAAGCAAAGCAAAGCAAGCTCAGGGTGGATCTCAAGGATTCCACACAAATTCCGAGCACAAGCAAGCGGTCACAAGACCAGTTCACATGCAGGTTTATAACAAAGCAAGAGATACAGTGATCACAACCTAGCAAAAGTAAACAAGTAGGCATATATATATAGTGATCACAGTACAAGCAAGGTCAAGAGGTAAGCAAGTGAGGCCCAGTAGGTACAAGGCCTAGCAGCGTGCAAAAGCGCTGATGGTCACAAGGCTGAAGCGCCTTGGTGAACACATCAGCAGTGTTGGCCTCCGTGGCCACGTAACGCAGACAAAGCTGACCACGCTGCTGCAGCTCTCGAGCAAGGAAGTACCGCAGAGCGATGTGCTTCGTTCTGTGCTCCAGTCTGTGCTCCTCACACAAGGCAATGGCAGCCTTGTTGTCGACGTACAGCACTGGAGGAGAACGAGGCCGCTCTCCGAGGTCGGTCAGCAGGTAGGTCAGCCAGCGTAGCTCCTGAGCAGCCATGGCTGTGGCGTAGATCTCAGCCTCACAACTGGAGCTGAGAACAGAAGAAGAGCGAGTAGAACGCCAAGAAACTGAGCCAGAGCCAAGGCTGAAGGTGTAACCCTGGGACGACCGCTGAGTAGCCTGGTCGTCTGCCCAAGAAGCGTCTGAGTGCCCTGTGAGAACAACCCGGTCTCGCCCTCCAAGCACAAGCCCCATGCCCGACGTACTGCACAAGTAGCGCAACACCCTCTTAGCAGCATCCATGTGCTCCTTCCGGTGACGGCCAGGAGCGACATAGCGTGCTAGGATGCTAAGAGGGTATGCAAGGTCAGGTCGAGTGCAGGTCATCAGGTACATGAGGCAGCCCACAAGCTCTGGATACGGGCCACTCGGCTCTACGGACTCATCCGAAGGCAGAGCTGAGAGCGAGTGACCGGTAGGCAGAGGAGTGGACTGAGGCGAGGAGTACGTGAAGCGGAAGCGCTGGAGAACCTGCTGCACCATGTGTGACTGAGTCAGGGTGATGGTGCGCCGTGCTCTGTCCCGGGTGATCCGCAAGCCAAGATAGCTCGTCAGCTCACCCAGGTCTGTGCACGTGTGTCTCCTCTGCAGCTCCGACTTCACGTGAGCGAGTGCCGCGGTGTCAGCAGTGGCAAAGACCAAGTCGTCGACGTACACGAGGATGTAGAACGGCGGCAGCGAGGTGTCGGTGCGTAGAAACAGCGACGGGTCAGCAGTAGAGGGAGCGAACCCAAGAGCCGCAAGTGTCGTCCTCAGTGTGTCGTGCCACTCACGTGGCGCCTGGCGGAGACCGTAGACCGGCCGCTGAAGCCTCCACTGGGTGCCAGGAGGAACTGACCCAGTGAAGCCAGGGGGGCGGCGCAGCCAGATCTCCTCGTGCAGGCTGCCCTGCAAGAAAGCAGTGCTGAAGTCAAGAGAGTGAAGCTCGTAGTCGCGGTGAGCGGCTATGTGCAGCAGCACCCGAAGAGTAGTCATCTTCGGGGTGGGGGAGAAGGTCTGAAAGAAGTCTACTCCCTCTCGCTGACTGAAGCCTCGAGCCACGTAGCGCGCCTTGAAGACAGGTGGAGAACCCGGCGGCCGCTTCACCCTGAAAATCCACATGCCACTGACGATGTTCGCCCCAGGAGGGGGAACCTCGTCTACGTAGGTGCCTGTGGACTTCCAGGAGGCCATCTCTGCGTCCATGGCTGTCTGCCACTGAGAGGAGTAGGGACCCGCCATCGCCTCAGCGTAAGAGCGTGGGGTCGGGATGTCTGGTGCATCCGGGTCTCCCTCAGGGGCAACTAGCAAGGACACGAGACGGGGCAAAGCAGCAGCAAGGCAGTGGAACTCCTCCTGTCTGTCCTCAAGGACGTCCGTGCCGAGGGCACACTCACCCCCGACGGACGGAGGACAGGCAGACGCAGACTCAGACCTAGCGACAAGGCTGGCAGCGTAGTCTAGGCGACAGCGAGCAGCAAAGTCAACCAACTCAGCGACCAGAGCAGACGCAGCAGAGGACTCAAAGGTCGGGTCAGTGACAACTGTAGCGAGGAGACGCGTAACAGTGGGACTGGCAGCACGACGGGAGTCAGACTCCGGGTCAGGAAGAGTAGGAAGAGAGGACGCAGGAGGAGACGGCAGCGGGACACGCTGCGGAGCAGTGGAGGGACGCAGAGTCATGTAGTGAGTGCCAGGGACAGGAGGAGGACGCTCACGTGGGACACGACGACCAGTGCGAGCAGTACGAACAGGCGACGCAGGACGAGACTCAGGCTCACGACGCTCTGTAAGACCTCCTGTGGGACCAGCGTAAGGGGAGGGAGCAGGGAGAGGCGAGGCAGGCGGTAACTGTGACTGCGGCTGGACAGGCAGAGGACACTCGACGGAGGGAGGAGGACTAGGAGGAGGAGCCTGACCAAGAACCTGCTGAAGGAGCGGTACGAAGTACGGTCGCGGCCGCGCAGCGTCTCCAGAAGCAGCAGGGACACCAGTGGCAGCCCCAACGCCCGAGTCCTCAGCACCAGCAGCAGCTCCAACGCCCGGGTCCTCAGCACCAGTAGGAGCTCCAACGCCCGAGTCCTCAGCACCAGCAGCAGCGCCACCGGTCGGGTCCTCAGCACCAGCAGCAGCTCCAGCCCCCAGGTCCTCAGCACCAGCAGCAGCTCCAGCGTCCGGGTCCTCAGCACCAGCAACAGCACCACTGCTCGGGTCCGCAGCACCAGGAGCACCACTACGAAGACTGCAGCGCCGCGTGTACCACTCGCGGATCACCTGAATGGGGGGGAGCTCCTGGGTAGGAGGGGAAGTACCGGGACGAGCTCCAGAAGCACCTCTCGGGAGGCGGCAGTACTCGAGGTACCTCTCCTGCAGCTGCTGGGAGGAGAGGGCTCCTCCAGGTGGAGCACGCTCAGGCTCAGCACCCCCAGACTCAGCACCCCCAGACTCAGCACCCCCAGGCTCCGCACCTCCAGGCTCCGCACCTCCAGGCTCAGCACCCCCAGGCTCCGCACCTCCAGACTCAGCACCTCCAGGCTCCGCACCCTCAGACGCAGTACTCCCAGGCTCAGCACCCCCAGACGCAGGACGCGAGTCAACAGCTACCTCGACAGGCTCACCCGGGTCTACCTGGGACACACCTGAGGGAGCGGCACCCTGAGGGGGGAGGGGGTCTGGTACCTCAGCACCTGGAGCGAGGAAGAGAGGCGGGGGGGGGAGCGGGGCAGTGCGGTAGGGGAAGAGGCGGTAGAAGGGGACGGACTCGTCAAAAGTGACGTCCTGAGAGGCCAGAACCCGGCGCGAGGTGACGTGGTAAAACTGCCAACCAGGCGCGTCGGGAACAAAGCCAAGAAAGACACAGGGAACAGCGCGACGCGAGAGCTTGTCCGCGGACGTGTCGCGGACAAAAGCTCGAGATCCCCAGACTCGGAAACGCGACGCATCGCCAACCTCTCCCGTCCACCGTAGAGTCGGGGAAGTCTCCGGCAAGGAGACACGGGGCCAGAGGTTGAGCTGATGCGCTGCGTACCGGACCGCAAACGGCCACAGAAAGTGGGGAGCAGCCGCATGGGTCAGGGAGGTACGAGCGACCTCCATGACCAAGCCAATGCGGCGCTCAGCGACCCCATTCTGCTGTGGAGAGGCCGGAAGCGTGAACGACTGCTCAATGCCGTGCTCAGCACAGTAGGCTGCCAAGAGGTCGGAGGCGAACTCACCACCCCTGTCAGAGTGCAAGCGCAGGACAGGAAAGTCCGAGTGAAAGCGCTTGGCTAGCTGGAGACGGGCTCGGCTGATCCAGGGGATCAAAACACCAGGGACGTCACCCTTGGCGCGCAAGGGGAAGACCGTGGTGTAGCGCGAGTAGTCGTCAACAACTATCAGGAAGTACCTCTCCTGACCCTGACCACGGACGCGGGCTGGGCCCCACACGTCCATGTGGAGCGTCTGCAAGGGAGCAGTCGTCGGGGGAAAGGAGGAGGAGTGAGGAGCGGCGCGCTGCCGCCCCTCGACACAGGGAATGCAGTCAGGAGCAGGGGAGTCGGGAAGGGGAGGGAGCACCCTGGGAAGACCAGCAACAAGGTCCCGTTTGTGCATGGCCCGAAGGCGCTGCACAGACGGGTGACCAAGGCGGTGGTGCCAGAGGACAGTCTCATGCGCCAGAGAGCGACATGAGCAGGGGGCGGACAGCTGACCTGACGCAGACGCAGACGCAGCCACCTGAGGGGACTCAGTGGTCAGTGTGTACAGGTCCGACCCCGGCTCCCGAGTGAAAGTAGCCAGGTGGCGGCCCGTCCGAGCACACGTGCAATGTGTCACACGCTCGTAGGCAGGGGTGAACTGGTGAACACCCCCGTCCTGCAGAGCACAGCCCGCCACCAAGTTCGTAGAGAACGAGGGGAGGTAGAGACCTGAGAGCGTGCCGGACGGAACCGCTGGACACGGAAGTGTAGTGGAGGAGGTCGCAATGACCGGACCCCCTGAGGGGTCAGCAAGAGAGACAGCAACTGGCCGAGCGAGTGGCTCAAGGACAGTGCGGTCACGAAAGAAAGAGCGAGAAGCACCTGAGTCCAGTGTGAAGGTGTGCAGTGCTGCAGTCGACTCAGTACCAGGGGGCACAGACGCACTAGCACCTAGGGCAGCAGCCTCACCATCACCTGGGGTAGCAGACACGCGAGCACCTGGAGCGGCAGACGCACTAGCACCTAGAGCAGTAGGCTCACCAGTATCTGGAGTAGCAGACACGCGAGTACCGGGAGTGGTAGCCTCACCTGCTCCGAGGGCAACAGACGTACTGGCACCGAGAGCGGCTGCCTCACTCACAGAGCGACTACCACTACGGCCACCCCGACTGCTCAAACCGGCGTACCACTCACGAGCCTGCTGGACCAGAAGAGGGCACGGCTGCTGCACCTGTCCACTACCGGAGCCTCCCGAACGACGGACGCCAGAGCGACTACCACTACGGCCACCCCGACTGCTCAAACCGGCGTACCACTCACGAGCCTGCTGGACCAGAAGAGGGCACGGCTGCTGCACCTGTCCACTACCTGAGCCTCCCGAACGACGGACGCCAGAGCGACTACCACTACGGCCACCCCGACTGCTCAAACCGGCGTACCACTCACGAGCCTGCTGGACCAGAAGAGGGCACGGCTGCTGCACCTGTCCACTACCTGAGCCTCCCGAACGACGGACGCCAGAGCGACTACCACTACGGCCACCCCGACTGCTCAAACCGGCGTACCACTCACGAGCCTGCTGGACCATGAGGGACTCACGCGCACGGTCCTGTGGCTGCATCTGGCCACGTCAGGAGCAGCAGGAGTAGCGGGAGTGGGAGTAGAAACGGCAGTAGTAGCAGTAGCAGCGGTAGCAGTGCTGGCAGGGCAATGCTCACCAGTGGTCGGCGTGGCAGGCGCAGTAGGAAGCTCCGCGGCAGCTGCTGCAGAGCTAGACCGGGCTACGGCGGCAGTTGCTCCAGGGGCGGCTGCTGCAGGTGCGGGCGGCTCCAGGGGCGGCTGCTGCAGTGGTGGGCGGCTCCAGTGGTTGCTGACGCAGTGGCGGGCGGCTGCAGGGGCTGCTGCTGCAGTGGCGGCGGCTCCAGGGGCTGCTACTGCAGTGGCGGCTGCTCCAGGGGCGAGAGGCGGATTAGGGTTAGGTGGCGACGGCGCGGGCAGGGCGACGCGGCGGGCAGGTGGCGACGCCGCGGGCAGGGCGACGGATTAGGGTTTGGTGGCGACGGCGCGGGCAGGTCGACGCGGCGGGCAGGTGGCGACGCCGCGGGCAGGTCGACGCCGCGGGGTGGCGACGCCGCGTGCATGTGGCGCGGGCAGGCGACGACTCCGCGGGCAGGTGGCGACGCCGCGACGACGCCGCGGGCAGGCGACGTCTCCGCGGGCAGGCGACGGCGCCGCGGGCAGGGATCGACGTCGCGGGCAGGCGGCTTCGACGCGGGCAGGCGACGACGCCGCGGAGAGGCGGCGACGCTGCGGGCAGAGCGACGCGGCGGCCGGCTAGGGCCTGCAGGGGCGGCGCGCGTGGCCTGACGGGTCTGCAGGGGCGGCTCTCGGGCCTGACGGGCCTGTAGCGGCGGCTCGGGGGCCTGACGGGCCTGCAGCGGCGACTCGGGTGCCTGACGTGCCTGTAGCGGCGGCTCAGGTGCCTGACAGGCCTGCAGCGACGGCTCGGTGGCCTGACGGACCTGCAGGGGCAGCTCGAGGGCGCACGAGGGCGCACGAGGGCGCACGAAGGCGCACAAGGAGAGAAAGGCGCACGAGGGCGCACGTAGGGTAGGGCGCACGAGGGCGCACGTAGGGTAGGGCGCACGAGAGCGCGTAGGCGCAAGAGGCGCACGGTAGGTAGGTAGGTAGGTAGCGGTGGGCCCTAAGAGCGGTCCTAGCGATGGACCTGCTCTGATACCATGTCAGAATAACTGAGCAGGAATGGGATGAACTAGCACAGAGTTTGGTACAAGTAGGAAACCCTAACTTTGAGTACCCCCTAAGGTGTAACCCACTACAGCCTACATAATATAAACATGCAATGTTTGACAGACTCAGACTCAGACTCAGCAACAAGGCTAGCAGCGTAGTCTAGACGACAGGCAGCAGCAAAGTCAACCAACTCAGCGACCAGAGCAGACGCAGCAGAGGACTCAAAGGAAGGGTCAGTGACAACAGTAGCAAGGAAACGCGTGACAGTGGGGTGCTCAGCACGATACCGGTCAGACTCAGGGTCCGGAACGTCAGGCAAAGAGGACGTAGGAGGAGACGGTAGAGGGACACGCCGAGGAGCAGTAGAGGGACGCAGAGTCATGTAGTGAGTGCCTGGGACAGGAGGAGGACGCTCACGACGGACACGACTACCAGTGCGAGCACGACGAACAGGCGACGCAGGACGAGACTCAGGCTCACGACGCTCTGTAAGACCTCCTGTGGGACCAGTGTAAGGAGAGGGAGCAGGGAGAGGCGAGGTAGGTGGTAACTGTGACTGCGGCTGGACAGGCGGAGGACACTCTACGGAGGGAGGAGGACAAGGAGGAGGAGTCTGCCCAAGAACCTGCTGAAGGAGCGGTACGAAGTACGGTCGCGGCCGCACAGCGTCTCCGGAAGCAGAGGAGACTCCAGCGGCCGGGTCCTCAGTACCAGTAGGAGCTCCAACGCCCGGGTCCTCAGCAGCAGCAGCAGTGCCACCGCTCGGGTCCTCAGCTCCAGCAGCAGCTCCACCGTCCGAGTCCTCAGCACCAGCAGCAGCTCCACCGTCCGGGTCCTCAGCACCAGCAGCAGCGCCACCGCCCGGGTCCTCAGCTCCAGCAGCAGCTCCAACGTCCGAGTCCTCAGCACCAGCAGTAGCTCCACCAGGCGGGTCCGCAGCACCAGCAGCAGCTCCCACGTCCGGGTCCTCAGCACCAGCAGCAGCGCCACCCCCAGGGTCCGCAGCACCAGGAGCACCACTCCGAAGACTGCAGCGCCGTGTGTACCACTCGCGGATCTGCTGAATGGGGGGGAGCTCCTGGGTAGGAGGGGAAGTACCGGGACGAGCTCCAGCAGCACCTCTCCGGAGGCGGCAGTACTCAAGGTACCTCTCTTGCAGCTGCTGGGAGGAGAGGGCTCCTCCAGGTGTAGCACGCTCAGGCTCAGCACCCCCAGACTCAGCACCCCCAGGCTCAGCACCTCCAGGCTCCGCACCTCCAGGCTCCGCACCTCCTGGCTCAGCACCCCCAGGCTCCGCACCCCCAGACTCAGCACTCCCAGGCTCAGCACCCCCAGACGCAGCACCCCCAGGCTCAGCACCCCCAGACGCAGCACCCCCAGGCTCAGCACCCCTAGCAGGACGAGAGTCAACAGCTACCTCGACAGGCTCACCCAGGTCTACCTGGGACACACCTGAGGGAGCGGCACCCTGAGGGGGGAGGGGGTCTGGTACCTCAGCACCTGGAGCGAGGAAGAGAGGCGGGGGGGGGAGCGGGGCAGTGCGGTAGGGGAAGAGGCGGTAGTAGGGGACGGACTCGTCAAAAGTGACGTCCTGAGAGGCCAGGACACGACGCGAGGTGGGGTGGTAGAACTGCCAGCCAGGGGCGTCCGGGACAAAGCCAAGGAAGACGCAGGGGACAGCGCGACGGGAGAGCTTGTCCGCGGACGTGTCGCGGACAAAAGCTCGGGATCCCCAGACCCGAAAACGCGACGCATCGCCAGCCTCTCCCGTCCAACGCAGTGTCGGAGAAGTCTCGGGCAAGGAGACACGGGGCCAGAGGTTGAGCTGATGCGCAGCGTATCGGACTGCAAACGGCCACAGAAAATGGGGGGCAGCCGCATGGCTCAAGGAGGTACGAGCGACCTCCATGACCAGACCAATGCGGCGCTCAGCAACCCCATTCTGCTGTGGAGAGGCCGGAAGCGTGTACGACTGCTCAATGCCCTCCTGCTGACAGAAGGCCTCCAATAGGCCAGAGGAAAACTCCCCACCTCTGTCAGAGTGCAGACGCAGGACAGGGAAGTCGGAGCGGAAACGCTCACGGAGCTGGAGACGAGATCTGCGGATCCAAGGGATCAAGACATCAGGGACGTCACCCTTGGCGCGCAAGGGGAAGACCGTGGTGTAGCGCGAGAAGTCGTCAACAACAATCAGGAAGTACCTCTCCTGACCCTGACCACGGACGCGGGCTGGGCCCCACACGTCCATGTGGAGCGTCTGCAAGGGAGCAGTCGTCGGGGGAAAGGAGGAGGAGTGAGGAGCGGCGCGCTGCCGCCCCTCGACACAGGGAATACAGGGAGGAGCAGGCGAGTCGGGAAGGGGAGGGAGCACCCTGGGAAGACCAGCAACAAGGTCCCGTTTGTGCATGGCCCGAAGGCGCTGCACAGACGGGTGACCAAGGCGGTGGTGCCAAAGGACAGTCTCATGCGCCAGAGAGCGACACGAGCAGGGGGCGGACAGCTGACCTGACGCAGACGCAGACGCGGACGCAGCTACCTGAGGGGACTCAGTGGTCAGTGTGTAAAGGTCCGACCCCGGCTCCCGAGTGAAGGTAGCCAGGTGGCGACCCGTCCGAGCACACGTGCAGTGTGTCACGCGCTCGTAGGCAGGGGTGAACTGGTGAACACCCCCGTCCTGGAGCGCACTACCTGCCACCAAGTTCGTAGAGAACGAGGGGAGGTAGAGACCTGACAGCGTGCCGGACGGGACCGCCGGACAAGGAAGGACAGTGGAGGAGGTCGCAATGACCGAACCCCCAGAGGGGTCAGCAAGGGAGACAGCAACTGGCCGAGCTAGTGGCTCAAGGACAGTGCGGTCACGAAAGAAGGAGCGAGAAGCACCTGAGTCCAGTGTGAAGGTGTGCAGTGCTGCAGTCGACTCAGTACCAGGGGGGACGGACGCACGAGCACCTAGGGCAGCAGCCTCACCAGGACCTGTGGGAGCAGACGCACTAGCACCTAGAGCGGCAGCCGGACTGGCCTGAATGCCCGGGTCGGGCGGAACACGCAAGTACTGAGCACCCTCTCCACTAATAGACATCGCATACATGGCAGTGAGAATAGCATCAAAGTCTAAAGCCCAAATATCAACACCCCTCTTTTCCAGATCAGCCCAGCGCGGCAGCTCAGTGGCAGCAGGAAACTGAGTGCGCCACGCGTCGTTAAGGCGCGCGAAGCAGCGCTGCGTGGGGTGCGGCCTCCCACACTGCTGGCCGTTGCGGTCACCTGTGCGAATGACGTACGTGCAGATAACGCTACGCTGCGCATACCACTCACGGGCGGCCTGAAGCGTCGGGGCGGGCTGCTGACTCTGCCCTCCGCCAGTGCCTCCACGACCACCACCCCCACCGCCGCCGCCCCGGCCACCTCCACCCCTGCCGCCGCCACGACCACCTCCGCCTCCGCTGCCGCCTCCACCACCACTCCCACCGCTGCTGTCTCCTCCCCCACTGCCGCCACTAGTCTCCCCAGCCGCGCCTCCACTCCCACCGCCTCCACCCCCACCTCCTCCGCCACCACCCCCACCCCTGCCCCCTTTGTTCCTGCGGCGCCCGCTCGAAGCAGACGCGGTCCCGACCTTCTCAGCACCAAGAAGGTCGACAGCAGCAGCAGAGGCGACAGAGGGGAGGAGGGGGGAAGGGGAACACCCCTCAAAGAACGGGGTGCGGGGGTCGCCACGAGAGGTGCCTACAGCGACGATGCTCGCCTCAGCTGCAAGCAGTTCCTTCTCGAGGAGGGCAACAGTGAGCTCAGTGGGGGAGCGAGAGAGGAAGTGGTCCCTGACTGCGCGCAGAGAGTCAGGGAGGCGGGTGATGATGTGGTAGAGAGTGATCAAGAGTGGGGGGGGGGTTGCTAGTGAGAAACTCGGCAGGCATAGCAGCGCGAAAGCGGGCCTCACTAGTCTTAAGGTGGGTGATGAGGTCTGCGACAGTGTGAAAGGAGGCTAGGTCGGGGAACAGGTAGGGGAGAGTGAGGCGGCCTAGCGTGGCAGAAGCGGGTGAGGAGTAGCGGGCAACTACAGCGGTGTAGAGGTCCTTAGCAGTCTTGCACTGGCCGAAGTGCTCGCGCTCGTCTAGCGGCAGGGAGTTGCGAATAGCAAAGCGAGCGTGCGCATCACGGGTCTGCCACTGGGAACGCAGAGTGCTGTCAGCAGTCGAGTCAGGGGCAGTGGCATGGCCTAGGGCGTGGTCGTACAGTGAGATATCTTCCTTGGCAGTGAGCTGTAGGAACAGGTGTAGGTCATCTAGCCAGGTTTCGAACTTCACCGGACGGCCCTCGGCATCGAAAGCTAGAACGAGAGGACTAGCCATAGCGACAGTAGCAGTAGCAGTAGTAGTAGGAATCAGGCCGCTGGAAAGGTGTGCGGAGGGTCAACGGGGCCGGCGGGGCCGCTAGGTAAGGCGCAGGCGGGGTCGACTGTCCGTAGTGGCACACGAGCGGCAATAGTAGGTAGCGTGGCAGCAGGAGCTGCAACGGCGCACTGGTGGTAGCTGCAGTGGTAGCAGTGTGCGCGGTAGGTAGTAAATAAGCAGCAGTGAGAGCGAGTGCCTCGCGGGCGGCGGCTGCAGAAGCGCACGGGCGGCAGTGGCGCACGGGGAACGGTGGCGCACGGGCAATGGCGGCGCACGGGCAGCGGCAGCGTAGGGGCAGCGGTGCGCAAGCAGCAGCGGAAGCAGCGGCGTGCAAGCAGCTGCGGGCAGCGGGGCGTGCGCGAGCAGACGACGGGCGGCTGCGGGCGGGCGGCCGCTGCGACGGCGGGCTGCGGGCCTGCAGGGCGTGCGCGAGCAGGCGACGGGCGGCTGCGGGGCGTGCGCGAGCAGGCGACGGGCAGTAGCGGCGCACGGCAGTGGCTGCGGCGGCGGCAGCGAGCACGGCAGCAGCAGCAGCAGCAGTGCACGGGCGGTAGTAGCGGCGGCAGCGGCTGCGGGCACGGCAGAAACGCGGGAGCGGCAGCGGGCGACTCGCGGGCAGCAGCGGCAGCAGCAGCGGGGGACCGGCGGGCGGCAGCTGCAGCGGTGCAAATCGCGGGCCGGCGGGGCCGCGGCGGGCTGTGCGCTAGCGACGCAAAGGCGTGCGAGCAGTGCGCGGGCAGTGCGACGGGGCCGGCAGCGGGCAGCACGCAGGCCGCGGGGGTAAAATGCGGGCTGCGTGCGCGGTGCGCGGGCCGGTAGCGGGCGGTGCGCGGGCCGTTAGGGGCGATCGCAAGGCCGACGGGGCCGCTAAGGGGCGAGCGGCGGGGTCGTTCGAGGCGCTAAGGGGCGGCGCGACGGGGCCGTGAGGGGCCTCTAGGTCAAATGCGACGGGGCCGCGGGGCCTCTAGACGGGGCTCGATCGACGGGGCCAGCGGGGCCGAATAAAAATAATGAAGCGCTCGAGGGCGCTACGGGGGAGGCGCTAAGAACGCGCTCCGGTAGTAGGTAGGTAGTTAGGTAGCGAACGGTGGGCCCTTAGGAACGGTCCTAGAGAAGGACCTGCTCTGAAACCATGTCAGAATAACAGACTGGAATGACTGTACTAACAGAAGGCTGGATACAAATAGGAAACCCTAATCCAGTGTACCCCCTAAGGCGTAACCCACTACAGCCTACAACCATATAAACATATAATGTTTGACACATGGCAACCATTTCTGTTCTCGACTTTGAGCCTGACGGTAGTCCTGTTCAGTTTGACACCTGGCTCAGTGACCTGCAGCTTTACCTTTTGACCAATACCAAGGACGGAGCCTCCCTGCTAGACTATGTCAATGGCACTGCCCCTGCTCCCGCTGCTACTGCTCCTGCCTCTGACCGCGCTGAATGGCAGACCCGTGATGCCCTTGCCCGCCTAGCTATTCGCAACCACCTGCCTATCTCCGAGCGCGCACACTTCAACCAGCTTAAGACTGCTAAGGACCTGTTTGACGCTGTAGTTGCCCGCTATTCCGCCCCAGCCACTGCCGCCGTTGGTAGCCTCATCCTACCCTACCTTTTCCCCGACCTCGCCTCGTTTTCCACTGCTGCAGACCTCATCTCTCACCTCCGCACTAGTGACGCTCGCTTTCGTGCCGCTCTCTCTGACGAGTTCCTCGCCGAGAACAAACCCCCCCTGTACTTTACCCTCTACATCCTAGTCACCCGCCTTCCCGACACGCTCCGTTCCGTTAGGGACTATTTCCTCGCTAAAGATCCTCCCACCATCACCCTAGATGACTTCGAGCAGCAGCTAGTTGCAGCTGAGAAGAACATTCTTGCTGTGAATGCTGCTCGTGGCACTCCCCGCACTCCCCTCTTTGAGGGATGCTCCCCCTCCCCTCTTACCCCCTCCTATGCCTCTGCTGCTGCTGCTGTTGACCTTCTCGGCGCTGAGAAGGTCCACGCCGCTTCTACTCTTGGTGGGAAGCGCGACGGAGGCAAGGGGGGCAAGGGGGGCAGGGGTGGCGGAGGTGGCGGCGGTGGGGGCGGTGGTGGAGGTGGCGGGGGTGGCCGTGGGGGTGGAGGTGGTGGGTGGGGTGGTGGCAGGACCGGGGGCGGTGGTGGCGGCAGCGGAGGTGGTGGGGGAGGAGGCAGCGGCACTGGTGGTGGAGGTGGGGGTGGGGGTGGATATGGCCAGAAGGGTGGCGCTGGTGGCGGCCAGCAGCAGCAGCAGCAGCAGCAGCAGCAGCGTCCGCCTCCCACCTCCCAGCAGCTCCATGACTGGTATGCTGGGCGTGGGGCGTCTAGGGGCTCTGACCGCTGCCCCTATGTCATTCGCACAGGTCCCCGCCAGGGTCGCACCTGCGACGGTTTTCACACCGAGTTCCGCTGCTTCGCTAGGCTTAGTGACGCCTGGCGCGCAAAGTATCCTGATGCTACTGAGTTCCCCAACTGGGCAGATCTGCTTAGGCGTGGTGTTCCTATCTTTGATCTAGACTATGATGCTATTCTTGCTGCTATGTATGCATTGACTGTTAGTGCTGAGGGTGACTGTTACTTGTGTGTGCCGCCTGACCCAGGTATAGAGACTGCAGCCCTAGGTGCTAGTGAGTCTGTGCTCCCTGGTACTGCGTCCGCTCAGGCTTTGCACACGTTCACACTTGACTCTGGTGCTTCGCGCTGTTTCTTTCGCGACAGCACCACTGTCACCCCTCTCCCTGCACCTGTTCCTGTCTCACTGGCTGACCCCTCTGGGGGTCCAGTGCTTGCACGGGCCGCGACTGTGCTTCCGTGCCCAGCGGTCCCGTCTGGTGAGCTGTCTGGTCTCCATGTTCCCTCGTTCTCTACGAACCTGGTGAGCAACGCCGTCCTTCAGGATCACTGGGTTGACACCTGGACTCCTGGAGGACAGCGTGTGGCGATCTGTACATGCTCCAAGACCGGCCGCCACCTGGCCACGTTCACACGTGAGCCAGGGTCTAGTCTGTACACCCTCACCACTGTTTCACGCTCCACTCCTTTGTCTCCACAGCTGTACGCGTCTGCTCAGGTTGCTACCCAGTGTGAGTGCCGCCGCCTGTCCCACGACACTCTCCTGTGGCACCACCGCCTTGGTCACCCCTCCCTGCCTCGCCTTCGTAGCATGCACTCTCGTTGCCTGGTCTCTGGCCTTCCCAGGTCTCTCCCTGCCCTCCCTCCCTCGCCTGCGCCGCCCTGCGTTCCCTGCGTTGAGGGGCGGCAGCGCGCCGCTCCTCACTCCTCCTCGTTTCCTCCCACAGAGGCTCCACTGCAGACTCTCCACCTGGACGTGTGGGGCCCGGCCCGCGTCCAGGGACAGGGCCGTGAGCGGTACTTCCTGCTGGTAGTTGACGACTACACGCGCTACACCACGGTCTTCCCCTTGCGCAGCAAGGGGGACGTCCCTGCTGTTTTGATCCCCTGGATCCGCGCTGCTCGTCTCCAGCTCCGCGAGCGGTTCCAGTCGGACTTTCCTGTCTTGCGTCTGCACTCTGACAGAGGTGGTGAGTTCTCCTCCGACCTCCTGCGAGCCTTCTGTGCGGAGCACGGCATCACCCAGTCGTTCACGCTTCCGGCCTCTCCACAGCAGAATGGGGTTGCTGAGCGCCGCATTGGCTTAGTCATGGAGGTCGCTCGTACCTCCATGATCCATGCGGCGGCTCCCCATTTTCTGTGGCCGTTTGCTGTCCGGTACGCAGCGCATCAGCTCAACCTCTGGCCCCGTGTCTCCTTGCCGGAGACCTCACCCACACTGCTGTGGACGGGGAAGGTTGGTGATGCGTCGCGTTTCCGGGTCTGGGGTGCTCGTGCGTTTGTCCGCGATACTACTGCGGACAAGCTCTCCGCTCGTGCCATTCCCTGTGTTTTCCTTGGCTTTGTTCCTGACGCGCCTGGCTGGCAGTTCTATGAGCCCACCTCGCGTCGTGTCTTTGCGTCTCAGGACGTCACCTTTGACGAGTCCGTTCCCTTCTACCGTCTCTTTCCCTACCGTACTTCTCCTCGCACTCCCCCGCCGCTCTTCCTCGCTCCAGGTTCTCCCCAGGTATACCCCCTCCCCGCGCCAGGTCCTGCTCCCTCAGGTGTTTCTCAGGTAGACCCTCCCGTGCCTGCACCTGTTGAGGTCACTGGTGACTCCGGTCCTGCTAGAGGTGGTACTGTCGTTGGGGGTGCTGGGCCTGGGGGTGCGGAGCCTGGGGGTACTGAGCCTGGGGGTGCCTACTGAGCCTACGCGTGAGGAGCCTGGAGGTGCTGCGTCTGGGAGTGCTGAGCCTGCGCGTGAGGAGCCTGGAGGTGCGGAGCCTGGGGGTACTGTGCCTGCGTGTGAGGAGTCTGGAGGTGCGGAGACTGGAGGTGCGGAGCCTGGACGTGCGGCGCCTGGACGTGCGAGCCTGGAGGTGCGGAGCCTACGTGTGAGGGTTCTGGGGGTGCTGAGCCTAGAGTTGCTGGGTCTGAGGGTGCTGAGCCTGCTGGTGTGCGGTCCCCTTGGAGTGGCCGCCTTCGTCCGCGTGTGCCTCTCACCTCCCAGCAGCTGCACGACTGGTACGGTCGCCGTCAGGGTCGCACTACTGGAGCCCGGGGCTCTACTGCTGGCGGTCCTGGAGCTGCTGGGGCTGGGAGTACTGTGTCTGGGGGTGCCGCTGCTGGGGACACTGCGACTGGAGACCCTGGGACTGGGGGTGCAGGTTCTGGGGGTGCTGCTGCTGGTGGAGCTGGTCCTGGAGGAGCTGGCGCTGGGGGTGCTGGAGTTTCTGGAGGTGCTGGAGCTACTGGTGCTGCTGGTCCTGCACAGCCGCGCCTGTTCTTCGCTCCGCCGTCTCCGTCGTCTCAGCCGCCCCCTGACTCTGTGCTTCGCCAGGTTCTTAGTCTTCCGTCTTCTACTGGTCTTCCGTTACTGCCTGGCTCGCCGCTGCCTGCTCCCTCTCCTTACACTGAGCAGTCAGGGGGTCTTACTGAGCGTCGTGAGCCTGCGTCGCGTCCTGTCTCGCCTGTTCGTCCTAGTAGTCCCACTCGTTGTGTTCCGCGTCCGCGTACGCCGCCTGTCCCCACCGCACGCCTTGTCGTCCGTCGTCCTTCCTCTGGTCCACAGTCTGTTTCTCTGCCGTCTCCCCCTGCGTCTTCCTTGCCTCACGTTCCGGACCCTGAGTCTGACCGGTTTCGTGCTGAGCACCCTACTGTCACGCGTCTGCTCGCCACTGTTGTCACTGACCCCTCGTTTGAGTCTGCTGCTGCGTCTGCTTTGGTGGCTGAGCTTGTTGACTTTGCGGCTGCCTGTCGTCTAGACTACGCTGCTAGCCTTGTTGCTGAGTCTGAGTCTGTCTGTCCTCCGTCCGTCGGGGGTGAGTGTGCTCTTAGCACGGACGTCCTTGAGGACAGGCACGAGGACCTTGAGTGTCTTGCAGCCGCTGCGCCTCATCTCGTGGCCATGCTGCTTGCCCCTGAGGGAGACCCGGATGCTATAGACATCCCCACACCGCGCTCTTACGCTGAGGCGATCGCGGGTGAGTACTCCTCTCAGTGGCAGGCAGCCATGGACGCAGAGATGGCATCCTGGAAGTCCACAGGCACTTACGTCGATGAGGTTCCCCCTCCCGGGGCGAACATCGTCGATGGCATGTGGATTTTCAGGCTGTAGCGGCCGCCGGGTTCCCCGCCTGTCTTCAAGGCTCGTTACGTTGCTCGAGGCTTCAGTCAGCGAGAGGGAGTTGACTTCTTCCAGACCTTCTCCCCCACCCCGAAGATGACTACTCTTCGGGTGCTGCTGCACGTTGCCGCTCAGCGTGACTACGAGCTACACTCCCTTGACTTCAGTACCGCTTTCCTACAGGGCAGCCTGCACGAGGAGATCTGGCTGCGCCGCCCACCTGGCTTCACTGGGTCGTTCCCTCCTGGTACTCAGTGGAGCCTCCGCCGGCCAGTCTACGGTCTCCGCCAGGCGCCCCGTGAGTGGCACGACACACTGAGGACTACACTTGCGGCTCTTGGGTTTGCGCCTTCGACTGCTGACCCGTCACTGTTTCTGCGCACAGACACTTCGCTGCCGCCGTTCTATATCCTTGTGTACGTCGACGACTTGGTCTTTGCTACTGCTGACACTGAGGCCCTCGCCCAGGTGAAGTCCGAGCTGCAGAAGAGACACACGTGCACAGACCTGGGTGAGCTGCGCAGCTACCTTGGCTTGCAGATCACCCGGGACAGAGCACGCCGCACCATCACCCTGACTCAGTCACACATGGTGCAGCAGGTCCTTCAGCGTTTCGGCTTCACCTGGTCCTCACCACAGTCCACTCCTCTGGCTACAGGTCACTCGCTCTCAGCTCCACCTTCGGACGAGTCCGTAGAGCCGAGTGGTCCTTACCCAGAGCTAGTGGGCTGCCTCATGTACCTGATGACTTGCACTCGTCCTGACCTTGCATACCCTCTTGGCCTTCTGGCTCGCTACGTGGCTCCTGGTCGGCACCGAAAGGTGCACTGGGATGCTGCGAAGAGGGTACTACGCTACTTGTGCAGTACATCGGGCATGGGGCTCGTGCTTGGAGGACAGCGAGAGGTGGTCCTCACTGGGCACTCAGACGCTTCTTGGGTTGACGACCAGGCTACGCAGCGGTCGTCATAGGGTTACACTTTCAGCCTTGGCTCTGGTTCTGTTTCCTGGCGTTCTACTCGCTCGTCTTCTGTTCTCAGCTCCAGTTGTGAGGCTGAGATCTACGCCACAGCCATGGCTGCTCAGGAGTTACGCTGGCTCACCTACCTGCTGACCGACTTGGGAGAGAGGCCTCGTTCTCCTCCAGTTCTGTACGTCGACAACAAGGCTGCCATTGCCTTGTGTGAGGAGCACAGACTGGAGCACAGAACGAAGCACATCGCTCTGCGGTACTTCCTGGCTCGAGAGTTGCAGCAGCGTGGTCAGCTTCGTCTTGCACACGTGGCCACTCGGGCCAACACTGTTGATATATTCACCAAGGCACTTCCGTCTGGTGATCATCAGCGTTTTTGTACTTTGTTAGGCCTTGTGCCTACGTTTCCACACTTGCTGTAGACTTTGTTTGTACTGTGATCTATATGTCTATATACCTGCATGCTAAGGTCGCATCTAGAGTCGCTGAGACGCAGAGTCGCAGAGTAGAAGCGACAGGCGAACCTCCTCTACCGGGAACTGCCTGTCGCACCGGCAGATCGACTCTTATCCGGAACTGACATTCAGGCGTAGGAAGTTGTTGCCTGGTAGTAGGCAGGATGGACAGAAATGGCTGACCTTTCAGATCGAGCCAATTCTATCCGCACGGTACTCCTGAAACTGTCTTTCAACTCCGGCAATATGGTTTCTTACCTTCACCTCAGTCGCTACCAGTTCTTTTCCTGAGGCACCTAAAAAGTGTCACAATGGCTCATGCGGACATGGCTCTTATGGTCTCCGGAGCAACTCACATAAACGATCTCCCTGACGATGTTCTCGCCTGGATCTTCTGGCCTCCGAAACAGCCAATCTCTCGCGGATCCGAAAACGATGATCTGTGGAACGTCGTGTCGCATCGGCCTAAGTACATTCACGCGAACGCTACGACTGAAGAGCTCGTCTACTGGCGAAGAGACACTCCCATGCCGACCCCTCCGGCCTCCGCAGACGCCGCGTACACTCTCCTGCTCGCGTCCATCTGCCGTCGCTGGCGGCGAATCACTAAGCAGCACGTGTCGACTCTCTTTGTGAAGGAAGATCGTGTCGTTTCGCACCAGGATGTGCTCAACGCGGTTGCGTGTTTACCGCATCTGACCCATTTGCACCTGGCGGATTGCAGTGTGGAACTTCTGGACAATGCCTTTCTCACTAATCTCGCTGCTGCGTGCCCTAAGCTGAGAGCCTTCCATGTGGGGAAGTTGGTGCTGACAGCAGACGACAACGGTGGAAAGAAGCACAGCCTGATCACCAAACCTGGCCTGGATATTTTCTTCCGTTGCTGCCCGGATCTGGAGCATCTGTCGCTGTGTTGTCTTCGGAAGAGTGTGAGATCACCAGCTTCGTTCTTTCAGCTTCAGAATCTGCGGACCCTCGTCTTGTCCAATCCTTTCATCCTCAGTTCCTCAAAATGCAACTCGCTTGCTTCTCTGACGGCGCTATCCATTGAAGCCACCTACCTTCACTATGAGCAACTTTCCAACCTCCTCCATCTCACCAACCTCACCAGCCTCTCCTTGCCGGATCAGATCCGCCTGATTTCTGAAACTCCGCCTGCCTTCTCTCTAGCACAACTACCTCTTCTCAGCTCGTTGAAACTCGGCATCTGCTATGCAAAGTTCAGCGTTTTTTTCCCTCGTAGTTTCAGATCCCTGAAACGCCTGCACCTCACACATTGCAACGAGCAAGAGATCCTTCCTGACAGTATAGGAGAGGTGATGCCTTGCCTTAAGGATCTCAGCATCAGTTACTGTAGATGCCTCACCGATTTGACTGACCAATTCACCTCCCTTTCCTGCCTGGAAAAGCTGACAATTTCCATGTGCAGCATCATCACTCTGCCCAGCGATTTCGGAGATCTTCCAGCCTTGAAGACTCTAGTTCTGGACACTCTGCCTCTGCTCTATCTGCCTCCTTCTTTTACCAGGCTTGCAAATCTGGAGTCGTTTTTCCTCCTCGGGTGTGAGGAGATTCGTGGATTACCTCCAGCATTTGGTTGCCTCACTGGACTCCAATCTTTGCACCTTGTCAGCTCGCCTAACCTGGCTCTTCCAGAAGATTTGGGGGAACTGACCAGACTTCAAACCCTTCGTCTGAAGGAGAACAGTGGAGCGCAGCTACCGCTCTCTTTCTCGCAGCTGATGTCATTGACCAGGCTGGAACTGGATGAGTGCAGTATTGAAGAGCTTCCAGAGGGCTTGGGGAAGATGACTAACCTGCAGGAGCTCTACATTCAGAACTGCCCGGAATTTCAGAAGCTTCCAGAATGCTTGACAGCTCTAGTCAGCCTTCGAGTGCTAAGGATTGAAAACTGTCCCAGCTTCAACTCAATTCCCAGGAGAATAGACAGGCTTACCAGGCTGGAGCAGTTGGAGCTGAGGGGATGTGAGCACCTGAGTGGAAAACTTCAATTTCTACCCTTGAGCCTCCAGGCTCTGTCTTACCTGAACAATCAGGAGGTGGTACGTCTGCCAGACATGGCAATGTTTTCGGAGCTCAGGGATCTCCGTTTGGGTTTTGTTGATGCAGCAGGCCTCCTGGCAATTGCTGCCTATCTCTCAGGTCTGGAGCGTTTGGAGTTGGCGTTGGGAGCAGATGGGGGGAAGGCGGAGAGGTATCTTTTCACATTGACCAGTCTTGGTTGCCTCTGCAACTTAACACTCATGGGAGCTTGCAGCTTGGAGACGCTTCTGGAATCTGATGGATTGGCCTGGCATGGGCTACGGCAACTGTGCATTGATGATACATTGAGTGGTGAACTTACTTGGCTGCCTCCAGCTATCACAACTCTTCAGCACCTGACATCCCTTAAGATCCACGCACCAAATTTTTTTTCTCTTCCATATGAGCTTGGGGCGTTCTCAAGACTTCGGCAGCTGGACTTATCACACTGCTCATCCCTCACGCGTCTCCCTGCTTCTCTCAGCCGTTTATCCTGCCTGGTTGATTTGAAGATCAGCAACACTTCTGTCCGCTCGCTCCCTCAGAGTTTGTCCCTGTCAGAATATTATGCTCTAGCCTGCAGTGGGGTGCTCTATAGCGAGTACAACCCTTCTAGGGTTAGCTATTTGTACCACCATTGTTGCTAGTGCAAACCTCTCCTTTCTTCATTCTTACTTTCTACAGCTAACTTTGACAGTCCCGGCTTACAAGACTCAAGAACCTTAATCTCCGGAACTGCAGGCAGCTGAAGGACCTGCCTGGTGAAATCAAGGACCTTCCAATGCTCGATTTTCTTCTCACTGAAGGCTGTGAGGGGGGCTTTCAGATGTCAGACCTTTTGGCAGACCTTTTGTTAGAAGAGAACTTTGATTTTCTAGTGTAAGCTTGTACCGTAGTTGTACATTGGTTTGCTGATTCTCGGTGTAGAATTGTATGAAGACATTCTGAAAATGGGAGTGCAACTGCTTGTAACAGACCAGACCGAATCACAACCCATATTTGCCATTGAACAAAACAAGTGCATAGCCAATCTCGACTACACACACATTTGCGTGGTGTATCGTGTACATCCGACGAATAGTACCTACAAGTTCCATTGTTGCAGCAGCGTACACCAGTAGTAGTACGTACGGTACCTACCATGCGTTTCAGACTCACACGCGCCTCAGCAAACACAGACGAAGGGAGGAACAGCATTGCAATCTGCAACAAGAGGATATTTTATTCACAGTAAACAGAAGAACCCAACTTAACCAAGTGTTGTGGTGCTTCACTACACCCCCACCAGAACTAGGGGCATCTTTCACCCAATTCTTAGAATCTTAGGCTAGGAAGAAGTGGATGGATTAGGTCAAGGGGGGGGTACAAGAGAGAATGTCGAGAGAATTTCTGTACCCCCTAGTGCTACCCCACTACAGCCTAGATAAAACTAACATGCATATATAGTTTGACACACCCCCATAGGCAAAGTGGGGGAGAACAAGGGGTCACAAGACCAGTCAAGAGAAGCAAAGCACGCTCAGGGTGGATCACAACGTCACCACACACTCTGAGCACAAGTAAAGGGCCACAAGGCCAGTCCGCATGCAGGGATATATATGTGACAAGAACAGTACAGTGATCCCTACCAAGCAAGAACAGGAGTGGAGTTGAGCCAATCACATGGGGAAGCACTCACACGTGGCACGCTGCGGCTGGTGCTGCAGCACGCATGCTCACTCACTAAGCACTGACCATGCGCTGGGGGACAGCTAGCATTGTGTACTCATTCTCTATGCGCTGCAGCTGGCATGATGCTCGATCACACTCACTCAGGGCGATCCATTCCCGATGATCCTCGAAAATAGCGTAATGCTCTCACTCGTAGGCTCCGCGCTTCGGCCTAAGGCTACTTTGGGTTTCGCGAGAGTAGCTCGCGGATCTCAACACGAGCATTGATCACATTGAAGCTCACAAGCGGGCGATTCCTCAAACTAGACAGTGGTTGAGAA